>KK117466.1:204110-231092 GCA_000611955.2 Stegodyphus mimosarum
TCTTTCCTCTTTCTTTTTTAGACAACAAAATAAGTATATTTATTAAACACTTTTTAATAAAATTACATAAGAATAAAATGCATGTGTCTATGGCTTTAACAAGCAGTATACCAAAGCATGGTTTCAGTTGATTTGATATATTGATTGTGATATCAACACAATTGCAAACTTTAATACTTCACTTTTGCTCACTCACGTGCTGCTTACAGCAAAGCTCTAAAAAATTTGCCATTTTCGGAGCAATTTTTGTCACATTTGTAATTCCATAACAGAGGGTACGACCAATAACATTATGGGAAATCTGCAACAGTAACCATCTCTATGTATCTAATTATTACTCTTACTGCAATAGACTGTTGGGTCAAAAAATGTACATTTTCAAATTAGAAGCCATTCAACAGAAAATAAGACCTCGCTTCCAGTGAAAAAGGTCATATAGGGTGAGAAAGGTTAAGCAAAAAAAAAATATGCATATGTGAAAATATCTCCATTATGCAGCTTAATATGAAAATATCTCCTATATACAACCTGTTCCATTTTTGTGTCTCATACAAAGCTGCTTCTTTGAATATAGACCTAAATGCAGTAACAATACATATTTAAAATAAAATACTATATAGTGTTTAAAAAGGTTTCTATATGGTTTTAAAAAATTACACCAATTTATATATTTGAAAAATGTTTCCAAATATTTTTAGAACACATTTTGACAACTATTTTGTGTAGATTATAATCAGAACGACTTTTTTTTTGTCAACAATAATTTTTATTCATGCACAATACTCATAAAGAGGCCAGAAAGTTTCTGTTCACTATATGCTAATGATTCACATCTGTAATTTACCTCCTTTTAAACTACAAAGAAAAAAACTAGGAAACAGATTTTTTAAAACTGTACTAATCAGCATGTGACTAGAATATTTTGACTGACTGTGATAACAATAGAAATGTCTAAAGCAATTTGCAAGCTAAGCATTAAATTACAAAACAATGTTTTATCAATTAAAATACAGGGTGATTAAAAAATACCTAGTAGAAATGTAAAGGCAGGTACAGGAGACTGAAATAAGCAGATTCTATAATGAAATGTGTGTACTGCAGTGCTCACTGAGGTGGTATAGTGTGTTGTTTGGTAGATAAAAGCATTCTGCTGGTGTAAACTGTCATTCCATGAACAGATTTCAAATGACATGTATCACTACATAAATGTAGATCATGCTAACATGCCTTTTATCTAGGGGTCTGTGGATGCAAATGAAGCAGCTGCTCAAAGGAAGTCCTCTAAAATCATTCTGTGTCGCTCTTTTGAGCAGCTGCTCTATTTTAGCAGCAAACTCAGACAAAATGCCTGTCAAATGAGCTTTGTTTGTATATCATATAACTGCATATTTTCACTTCTATAGTTTTTCGAAATCTGCTCAGAAAATGACAATTTATGCCAACAAAATGCCTTTATTCATTGCTCAACAGCACCTTTATTACTTCAATGCATCACTTCATAAATTCCATTAAAAAATTTGCTTATTTCAGCCCCCTCTGCCTGCCTGTATATTTCTGCCAGATATATTTTAACCATCCTGTACATCAAATATGAAAAAGTCTACTGCCCCATATAATACACATAAATAAATTAACTTGAAGGATTTTGCAAGCAGAGGTAGTTATGAAAGATTTCAAATGTTAGGTCATCCACAAAAAAGGGACACTAAGAAAATATGAGTAGCCAAGAAAAGAGCACAAAGAAAATTGCTGCTACACTTGAGACTACACTGCACAATTATCATCACAAACAGAATAAGAAATTATCAACAGAATGAACTATAAAGAATATGTTGCAAAACAAAGGCCATGAATTTGCCAGTGAACATAAGAACAAAGTCTGATGTTTCACAAGTTTTCTCATTTTTACGGATTAATCAAACTTTAATCTCTAAGTTTGGTAGGAGACAGATAGTTTGTTAAAAGTCAAATAAGCATAAAAATGCTTATGACAAACTCAGAATCATAACAAAAGGAATATGGTTGTCTGCAGAAATTAATTTACTGAATTCAAAATGCATCAACATGCATACCTAAAATTTTTTCAAAAAATATAAATCACAATGCAAAAAAAATTAGCTCGGTTAACCATTTCACTTTGAACACGTTAATCATGCAAAATAAACAGAAATAATACTTAAGGCATGATTATTGCAAAAAGTGTATTACTATACATATATATAGCATGTCCACAAAAATCCTCATCCATCCTTTATTTTTGAAACTGTTGGTCAGACATAGTATACTTCACTTACAAATGTGTTTTAAATGACATAAATATTCATGTTTTGCAGTTTCTAAATTTAATATTGATTTTGGCAAAATTAATGAAATTGTAACTTTTTATATGTTCCTCTAATTCCTATGCTTTTAGAAAAATTTATTCTTGTTATTAAAATAAAACAAAAAAAAATTATTCCTATACAACAAAAATTGACCAAGATATGTAATTTTTTACGTCAAATTCAGTTTGCGTTGAGGAGTCAGTGAACAACAACACATTAGAATAATTCAAGGTTTTTCCTCCCTCAAATGCCATTCAATAATACTGTTTTGTGATTTACTAGGCTCTTTAATTTAAAATTTCGTTACATTTGATGTATCAAAAGAATTTTCATAAAAGTAACATATAAGTTTTTAAAGTCTAAAAATACATTACTAATATTCTCAGGAACTTTTATAACTTTAAAATCAATCTTCTAATCATACAAAAGATTAATTTAAACTACAAATATTTCTTCTGGTTAATTAACACAAATAATAATATGAGTTAGTTGCATGCCAGTGCTTTCTAGAACACGAATTTCATAAGATTCTGAGAATAAATTTATTTATGCATTTACTTATTTATTTTTTAAAAAATTTATATTGATCAATACTTTTCACAATAATCTGCTTAGTCACTTTGATGCACTTTCTGACGTGAAGAATTTGTCGCTTAATTTCTTCACATCAGAAACCTTTTTCTAAACTGATATTACTTAATCAGACTTTTTCCTTAAATTTAAAAATGCTCATACATATATATTTGCACGATTTAAAACATCTTTGCAATTGGAAGCATATTAAAATCTTGATTATCTGAAAAGCTTGGGATATGCCAAAAATGCTGTGAAAATTCTGGATAATCAAGTGCATAAAAAACAAAATTCCCTTTAGAAAAGTCTAAGCAGGAGCTCTTAAAATTATAAAAACAATCACCTTATTTGTTATCAACTTGAATATCAAAACCTACATTTAAAATTCAGACTTTGAAAAACATTTACGCATTTCATAGGCCTGATCTAATTGTGAAATCCTACTGAACATGAAACATGGCAGAAATGTTGGTAATAATTCTGGCAAAAGTTTAAACAAACATATCATTATTTAGTTAGATAATTACAGGCGCAAATTACACATACAGCATATAAAAAAATTAAATTGCCTATCATAATTGTTCACTTTACATCATGATTGTTTATCTGTTTTCCAAGTTGCATGTTGAGGCTTTGATGCTCAGGTACTGTAACTTTGAAAATTACTCTACTTCCCAAATATGAACAATTTAATCCTGCTTTGCAAAAGAAGAAAGCTTATCGAGGATTAATTGAATTTACATTAAACCAAAATGAACTTATGATTGTATTGTGATGTTGTGCTTCTCAGTTACTGGTGCTAAATCACGCTGTTTGGTCAATATGTAAAAGTGTTAACCCTTCAGCACCCACGCTCCCTTTCACTGCGTTAGTAACCGCGCGGGACAATTTTCACCCCAAGGTTTCATTGTCCACATTTCATGATAAATATAATGAACGAACACAGTTTATTGCTTGGATTGAAACTAGAAATTCTAATTTTGCATGAGATTAGTTTAATATGTTTTATTTTAAAACATATGACTTAATTTAAGGTCTTGCACATCATCGGTATTTGAAAGAAAACTATAAAATGCATAAATGCACATTATTTTTTAAATACCTTCACAGTCAAATTTTAACTAAAAAAAAATTCTGTTGATTTTATTATTTAATCTAATTAAATTATTCCATTTAATTTTTAATTATATTATAATGCAATTTATCAATCCATCCCTTTCAAAATTAAGTACAGTAATGCAATTTATCATTTTAACCCTTTCGAAATTAACTTCAGTAACACAATTTATCATTTCATCTCTATCAAAATTAAGTACAGTAATACAATAACTGAAAAACATACCTTTAATTATCCAGAATCTTTACTTTTGAAACAATCTTCACATAAGATATTTACATGTTTCTTACAAATTAATTTGTTACATTCTAAACAAGATATAGATGTTTTCCGGTCGTCTTTTCATGGACAAATATCACATCGTCCGCAGCTTCTCTTTTGAAACTTTTTCGATTCATTAGTTACATCTACTCCAGCCAACCTCTTCACTCCAGTTTTTAGTGCAATGGGTAGAGATGTGATCTTTGATCAAATTACTGCATGTTCTTTTACAAAGGCTAATGATAATTCCTTCAAGAAATCCCTTCGTTTCATATTACTCTGCTCATGGTTAGAGTTGTGTATTATGAATGCATTAATTCCAGCAATATTCATTAGTCCAAAAAATATTGTAAGCGGCCAACGTCGGCATCTTCTTGAAACTGAATATGTTCCACATAATTCGTCTACAGTATCAACACCACCTTTAGTCATATTGTAGAACATTATCATTTCGGGTTTGTTCTGATCGCCTGAATCTGGATCAATTTTGTTGTCATCATGCGTAGATGACAACAGCAGGACCAAAGCATTTTTTTTTGGAACATACGATGTTAAAGTAAGTTCCTTATTTTTGAAGCCAAATAGTGAAGAGTGTACAGGTCTACCTTTATGAGGCAAAAATTCTAACGGAATTTCTCTTTTATTTTTTTGAAGTGTACCGACGCAAGTAAGTTTATAATTGTGTAATAAATCAGTCGCTAAAGGAACACTCATAAACCAATTATCCATTGTTATGTTCCTACATGTTCCTTTTATCGGCAAAATGATTCTTTTGACGACATCAGATGGCGTATTTGATTGCCTGTAAGGTCCAATAGGCTGTTGTCCGGCATAAATTTCTAAATTATATGTGTAAAGCGTGCGAGAATCGCATAAAGCAAAAATTTTAATACCATACTTGGCTGGCTTATTTCTCATGTATTGCCTGAATTGACACCTTCCTCTAAATGCTTCAAGTTTTTCATCAACTGTGCAATATTCTGAGATAGAGTACAGTTTCTGTATGTTCTTCAAGAACTTTTCAAAAATGTCCCTAATAGATGCGAGTCTATCAGTTTCTTTTCTTTGTGATCGCGAATTTATATTATCGAATCGAATGGATCTCAAAAGAAAATGGAAACGATTGAGTGTCATTGTATTTCTAAAAATAGTAACTCCAAAACCATCAGTAGACCACAAGTCTTTTGCGTTCAGGTGCGCTGCTCTCAAAACACCAGCATAGTATAACAATCCAAACAAAGCCTTCAGTTCCGCTACATTTGTTTCAAAAGCATCTCTTTCTCTGGAAAATTTATCTTTTATTGTTGAAATATAAATATTAGTATAGTTGACCAAATCTCTTAGAATATCATCATCCAAAATTTGAAGTAAACAATCAACTGGAGTTTTTAAATTTCGATATTGTTTTTTTACACCAGGTAAATGGGTTACAATGTTTTTCGACGGAGTCCGAACATTTTTGAAAGGCAATACTTTAGACCATTTTGTTCCATCTTTTCCTACATAGAAATTTTCTAATGAGACAGAAGACCTGACACATAAATCATTTATATCATGTTCTTGTTCAGAATCTGTATTGTGGTCACTTTCTGATATATTATCATGCTCTGATTCAGAATCTTCTATTTGACTATGTTTCAACACTCGCAAGCAGAGCCCGCAGTCTCTCTTGTTCACGTTCGTACGCACTCATTTCGACTGAAGTAGTGAATACAAGTAGAACATTCCACACTGCGCGGGGTTGCTACTGTCCCACAGCTCTTTATTTGTAAATAATCTAGCCATTCAGAAATCGTGGGAAAAATTCCTTTCAACCACGCCTTTATGAACTCAACCCTGAAAAGTAACGGAAATACCAGAACAGTCACGCACGGCATTTCTTCATTCTTAGTAAAAATATAGGAGTGGGGTGGGAAATGTCTCGTTGCGGGTGCTGACGGGTTAATAGTATTTTGACTTTTATAATGACATTAGAAACCTCGCATTTACTAAATTTTTCAAGGGAATTTTTTTTTCTTAAATTCTACAATATTCTGGTTAATTGAAAGCACATAATTGTAAAAACAAAAGATGGTTTAAAAACTTTGTCAATAGGGTCCACATTCCACAATTTGTCAATCTGAATCCTATAGGATATAGGAAGAAATTCACACACTCAGATTGCTAAATACATACGAAAGTTCAAAAAAAAAATTACAGACTTAAAAAAAAAAAAAAACTTGATGAAGTCAAGCCAGAACAGCTTAATAAAGTAATACAATCAAAAAAGAGATTAGACCATTAGAGGCAAATTCTGTGAGATTCTTCTGTGATATCATTTTGAAACAACTTTAGTATTGCAGAAAAACTTTACCTCCCCAATAATTCATTAATTTTATGTTTAACAGTTCAATGCTCAATTTTGTAACTAATATGCTTTGAATTATATGAATATCTGCTGCATTACTTTCATTAGCTTTTACTGTACACTATGCAAGGGGGGAAAAAAGGACAGTCCTAGAGCTCCCGTTCCACTGGGCCAATTGACAAAGACATTTTTCATGTCTCGAAAGTGCGACTTGGGATATGTATTAGATTTATATATAGCATTGTTCAAATATATGTATTCTTACACAAAATCGGACTTTTCTAAAATGACAAACCAATATTTTTCCATATTTTGATTCTACGACTCAAATCATCCCAAACTGCCAAGTTTTGTAAAAATCGCACAAGTACTTTTTTATAAATTAGCTCTCAAAATTTTAGCTCCGCAATGTTAATTGAGTTAGATTTATATTAATTCTCCTTTTTTAATTAAATTTACTTAATTCTTTCTTCCAGAATTCAAAATTTAGACTTAATCCAAATATAATTCGCACATTTTTTATTCGTTAATTTAAAAATTTGTATTTTAAAATTTTTTTTATAAATTTTTGAAAGAAATTTTTGTATTATAACACATAAAATTTTTAACATTATCTTAAAGTAGATGTATTTCTAAGCATACCTGCAAAAAATTAAGAGTTTGTTATTCAAAGTTTCCTTAGGTATACGTGAATTTACATTTTGAAATTTACCGTATTTAATATAAGCGATAATAAAGAAAAATGATTTACACACTTTGTTAAAATTATTTGAAAGAATAAACGATAATCTATTTTCCTCTCATGCATCAGTGAAAAAAAAAGGAAAGTAACTAGGTTAATATAAATTAAGAATTCTGCCGAGTGAATAATTCTTGGGGCAAACTGAAAAAAAATGCGAAAAGATAAATTTTTAAATTTCTCCACAAATTTCTTACCAAAAATTACAAAATTTAATATCTGGGCAGAATTTGAGTCATAGAATTGAAATATGGAAATTACAGAAAAAGTCTGATTTTGTGCCAAAATACCTATGTTTGAATAATGCTATATGTAAATCTAATATACACAGTCCAGTCACATTAATGTGACCACCACGTACTTTCCATGTCAGAGTTAAATAACCAATCACAGAAGGCAGGTGGCAGCACAGTGCAGTTGAGCGTATATAAAGGGTGTGTGAGGGCTTCGGAAAACATTTCAATCGTTGGCGTAAAGCAGAAACGAAGCGATTTATCCGACTTCCAAAAGGGCATGATCATTGGCTTTCGGGCCAAGGGTGGAAGCATTTCCGAAACGGCTGAGTTTGTGAACTGTTCGCGTGCCGCCGTGGTAAAAGTGTACCGTGCATGGCAAAATGGGACTGTCCAAAATCAGCGACGTGGCAAATGTGGTGCACCACGGGCCATAGATGACAGAGGCGAACGACGGTTGCGGAGATGCGTTCGGGCAGATAGACGGGCTACCGTTGAGCAACTGACCACCAAAATGAACCAAGGGGCTACCAAAAGTGTCTCCCAAAGTACTATTCAGCGAACATTGCTGCGTCTGGGCCTCCGAAGCAGACGCCTGGTTCGTGCACCTATGCTGACTGCTGTTCATCGACGGCGAAGGCTAGAATTTGCACGCCAGTACAGCAGCTGGACGTCCACTGAGTGGCGACAGGTTGCGTTTTCGGATGAATCGCGTTTTATGCTCCATCGGACAGATGGACGTTGGCGTATAAGGCGTGAAACCTCTGAAAGGAACCACCCTGCAACCATTGCCGGAACGGTCCAAGCTGGAGGCGGGAGCATTATGGTCTGGGGAATGTTTTCCTGGCATTCTCTAGGTTCACTGATCATTGTGGAAGGCACAATGGATCAATACAAGTACGCATCTGTCCTTGCGGACCATGTTCACCCCTACATGCGCATTGTTTTTCCTCAGGATGATGGCATCTTCCAGCAGGACAATGCGAGGTGCCATACAGCTGCCAGTGTACGTGCGTGGTTCGAAGAGCACCAGGATGAGTTTACCGTCCTCCCCTGGCCAGCAAACTCACCTGACTTAAACCCAATCGAGCATCTGTGGGACCATCTCGATCGAGTTGTTCGCGCCATGGATCCTCAACTGCGTAATCTAGCGCAGCTGGCCACGGCATTAGAGTCGGCATGGCTCAACATCCCAGAGAACACCTTCAGGGACCTATGTGACTCTCTTCCTGCACGTCTCGCAGCAGTCGCAGCAGTCCGCTCTGCGAAAGATGGTTATTCTGGCTTTTGACAGATGGTCACATTAATGTGACTGGACTGTGTATATCCTAAGTCGCGCTTTCAAGACATGAAAAACACAATTTGAATTTCGTCAATTGGCCCAGTAGAATGGGAGATACAGAACAACCCCCCCTTTTTTTCTCTCCAGTGTATACACTTTTGTTGATTTTGGATAATTTTTCCACAATATACACTGGTCATCATAATTAAAGGATAATGACAGAAATAAATCTTAACTGATACTTAATGAAAAATTATTAAAAGAAATCACTCTTTTAAAAGTGCACTTTTCAGCTCCTGGAGTGTCTGGGGACAAATTTGGCGTGCTAAAATTTGACATCCTCTGGCATCCTGCACATGCTCAATTTTGAGTTCAAGTCGGATGAATAAAGCGGGCAATTCATTCAAGTGATATCTTCTGTTTACAAGTATTCTGACATCACATATGCTCGATGAGGCCAATTGTCATGAATTAGCAAAAATTCTGGGCCACCAGCACCCCTAAACAGTTTAACTCGGGGTTCCAATACTTAATATCTCTGTTGCTTTTCATCACCCTTGACCAATCTGTCTATCAAGTGATACAGTGCTTAAAACGTGGCTCCAAACTCTTGATATGACACTTTGAGGGATATTCAAATCTTGGCTACCTTCATCTGTGTTTGACCTCTTTCGATGTTACCAATTATTTGCTGCCTCTGACCTTCACTTAATTTGTACCTTTGAGCCATACCTACAGAATACGTATCACTATACTCTCAGAAACCACATTACTTTAAACAACACTACAGACTGCGATTCCAGCATGTATCCATTGCGTGCCATATTGTCAATCAATAAATTTGCATATTTACAGTGCTAACATATGCGTCGAAGTGCAGTTTTGTGTTCATTTCTGTTTAATCAACATAAATAATTACAGCATTGGGCATAGGTTGCTAAATTAACTTAATATGTTTCTTTTCACTCTCCTTTAATTTTGATGACCAGTGTAGTACTCTACATGTACAGTAAAGGGGCATGGAAACATTTTTACCCACTGTATATATACCTATATGATGATGACTAAAAAATAAATGAAGTTAACTAACCAAATTTACACCCACTCTAAGTAGTTGATTAAGTTCTAATCTAGCACGATCACATAACAGCAAAATTTTCTCACGATGAGCATGTGAAGTATATGCTGAATCAGTGAAATCTTGAGTTTTTTCAATTATAGTGTCTAAAGTACTTGTAAGTCTTTCTCTGTATGGTGCTCCAATGAGAGTCATGCGAGTTATTTCAACAATATCCTGCAAAAGAATTAAAAAAATATATAGGGATCAAGAGTTAAGAAATCCTGGAAAACAAACTATAATTAATTGTAATTTTAAAATTCTATATGAATTACATCAATATGGCAAAAGAAATGAAATGTATTATTTATATAATATGTGCAGAAACATACAAATTCTTTAGAAATGTGAATTAAGAACACTGTGTGACTAGATATAAGCTCATATACCAAGGTAATTTAGATGGTAACCATCATAATGGCATGGTTAGAGTGCTACCTTTGTTACATCGCTCACTCTGCAGATCAGCAGGCTTAAAGCTGTGCATCTGTTAGTTATTACATCTCAAAATGTATGATACCATCAAATATCCCAGCAAATGTAAGCCACACAAAATGATACGACTTCTCTGGGTGAAAAATCTGTCAAATGCATACATTCATTATGAACTGTGTGCTGCATGTGGTGCTGAACATTATGAATGAAGGTGTTGAGCATCAGTGGATTAGCTTCAAAGCAGTATGAACAAGCATTCACGATGAGCCTAAGAGTGGTACGCCTGCTGTAACGATTGATGATCTGATCACGGATATTGATGACAAAGTTCATGAGAACATCCAATTCACAATCTCAGAATTTTCTGAACATTTTTCGAGCTGTTTTGTACAAGATAGTCACTTGAAAATCACGCTAACAGAAGTCCAGTGATTGATGAATCCTGAGCATTTTCACAAAGATCCACAAAACCAATGAAATTAATTCTGCTTTAGACTTTCTCTCTTGGCACAAAGCAAAAGGAAAGGAGTTTTTGAAAAGAACAATGACATGTAACAAGGCTTGGTGGCCTATGTGAATACTGAGGCAAAACAACAGTCAGTGGCAGGGGATCATAACAGTTTTCCAAACAATCTGAGAAAAATTTCTCAAACTTGATTAGTGACGAGGGTTACGGCCACCATCTTTAGCGATGCGAAAGGAATCTTGTAAAATTCATAGAACCTGTTATAAGAATCACTTCTGAAGTTTATAGTAGCACTTTGAAGAAACTGAGGAAAGTTACAGAGTGTTGGAAATGAATACAGTTATATTGTTTTATATTTACCTTTCTGGAATGGCAACAAAATGATATTGTTTTACTTAGAATATCCTTTCCGGCAGTTGAGTTTTAAAATTTAATAAAGATGTGAGTCTGTTCTAAGTTTTCATATTCATTTCATAAGAAAAAGAAAAAAAACTAATGTAGTATTTTAAATCCAGGTGAAGTGGATTTTTATTTTCTAAGGGCCATTTCGCCACATACTGGCGTCCAATTGACAGGACTCTTTCAAGTTAAAGAAACGATGCATATGACAGAATGACGAGTTCTTCGGCGATTGTTCAGAGTTGACGCAAATAGCCTACAAGAACTTATCTCCAGAAGAGGGGATAAAACAGAACTGAAAGCAAGATTTGAAGCATTAAAAATAAAATATGAAAGGATTAATGCTCTAAATTCCACTCACTTAGAAGAACTTCGGAAAGATAAAAATATAACAGAAGATAAAGTGAAACAGGAAATGGCGAAATGCGGTGACTATGAATTACTATTTCTTAAGACTAAAGAAACAATTTTTACTGAAACAGTACTTTCAGATATTGAAGCTATATCTCAGAATGGGTTCAAAACTCAGATAAAATTACCCAAGATGGAATTAACAAAATTTGATGGAGATTTAAGAAACTGGATTGGTTACTAGGGACCAAAATTGATAATGATCATTCTTTATCAAATGAAGATAAATTTGAATATTTGAGACTTAGTATGAAACCTGGGTCATCAGAGCAAAAATTAATCGAAGGTTTCCCATCTTCAAAAGAAAATTATGAGAAAGCTATAGAGCTTTTAAAATCTAGATATGGGAAGGAAGAATTTTTAATAGAATTCTATGTCCGTGAATTATTGTCCCTAGTTCTACTAAAAGGGAGAAACATTCCAATTTTGCAACTCTATGACAAACTAGAAATACAATTACGTGCTTTAGAATCTTTAGGCGTAACTAAGGAAAAATATGTAGCGATGCTTTTTCCGTTAGTTGAGTCTGCTATTCCAGAAAACATTTTTAAGATCTGGGAAAGACACCAGGTAACTAAAAAGGCTTCAACTAAAAATCCTGATGATTGTTTATGAGAGTTATTGAAATTTTTAAAAATAGAAGTAGAAGGTGAGGAAAGATTAAAACTTAGAAAAGATTCTTTTAATGACAAAAGAGAATTTTCCTTTAATGGCGAATCTAAAGGTAATTCAAGAATTAACAGCAGGCAAAGATATTCCTACGGCTGCTGCCTTAGTTTCAACAGAGAATTCTCGAATTAAAGAAAGAGTTTGCATTTTTTATGATAGAAAAATCATACAGCTGCTGATTCTTCAATTGATGAACGTAATAAAATGCTGAAGAAGACAGGTGTCTGTTTTAAATTTTTAAAAACAGGTCATATGAGTTCAAAATATCGAGTTTTTGTAAGATGTACGGTATGTAAAAGTCAGCATTATTCTGTAATGTGTTCCAAAATTAAAAACTATGAAAATGATAAAATGTCTCAGAATGAAAATGAATCAGAAGTAGTAAAACTTTATCTATTTCATCTAAGTATTCCGTTTCCTTTTTACAAACTCTGATTGCACATATTGTTGTTGATAATAAAACATATACAGTGAGAGTATTATGTGATTCCGGCTCTCAGAAAAGTTATATTAAGAATTCGTGTGCAAAAGAACGTAATTTGATACCACAGGGCCAGGTAACTATCGCAAGTATTGTTCAGTGGTAAGAGGATTTCGTCCTCGACACATGATATGTACAAAACTAAGCTGTCAAGCCTTGATTCTAAAATTGTTTTTGAATTTGATGCTCTTGGATCTGATCGAATTTGTACTAACATACCAAGATTTAAAAAATGAGAAGATTTATCAAATCCTTAAAAGTAAAGGAATTGAGATAAGTGATTATTTAAAAGATAACTAATGTTCGGAAGATATCCAGGTATTATTAGGTACAGAAGCTTGGGCCAAAATTGTGACACCTGATGTGGTTTCTGTTGAAAAGAATTTAGTGGTTGTCAGAACCACTTTAGGTTGGACTCTCTTAGGTAGTAGCTACGACCCAACATCCGTTTTTTCCTGTTTACTTATTTCAATGAACTATCAAAATTTTGGAAGTTAGAAACACTAGGCATTTCAGATCCTGTTGAAAGAATTACACAGGAAGAAAAAGATAAAGAAGTTGTGAAATTTTTTTAGAATACTACCAAACCAAATGAAGATACTGGTCGTTATGTATACTGGTTATGGTGATACTGGTCTTCCATGGATTGATGGTTGCCCTTCTTTACAATCTAATCTTAAAGCTGCTGAAAAAAGATAGAATTCAGAATACATCGAAGAAAATTAAGAAACTAAACAAGTTTCAAGAATATGACGATGTAATTAAAGACTGGTGGAAAATAGGAATAATTGAAACTGCACCAGAAACAAAGGCAAATGAAATGACCCATTATTTAGCACACAGAGCTGTTTTTAAAGAATGTAGTATTATGAAAATTAGGCCAGTATTTGATGCATCAAACAACAATGAAAACGGATCTTTTGCTGTTCTCCATTTCTTCTTTCAGCATGCCTAAATAATTTGTTAGAAAATCCACCTGAACATCTTAGCAAGATTGCAAAAAAGTTAAAAGGCACATTCTATATGGATAATTGTCTTACTGGTGTTTCTAAAAAAGAAGAAATCGAATCACATATTAATGAAACCACAGGACCTGAATTTCTGAAGAAACCTCCAGAAACTTGGCCTTCAAATGATCCTGCTTTTGATATGAAAGAAATCGATGGAGAACAATGTTGAACTATCATTTTTTCGAAGAATTCAATGGTTGACACTATTCTAGCTAAACTTGCCTCCAGATTTTCGAAATATTCTATGATTGTACGAACTATTGCTTGGATGTTAAGATTTCGACCTACTTAAATAAAAAACGAAAACCGTCTGGCTAATATATTCGCTGAAGAATTCGAGAAAGCAGAAAAAACTTTATTTTTTCTTATGCAAAAGGATGGTTTTGAAAAAGAATGAAGAAAGTCTGATCTGAAAAATCTTCAGATTTTCGTTGATGAAAATGGAATTTTAAGAATGAAATGTCGAGTTTTGGATTCTTCAGATTTGCTGGAATATACATTCCCTATACTGCTACCTTCAAAAAATGTAATTGTAGAAAGAATGATTGAGCAATTACACTTAGAACATAAACATGCTTTAAACATGCTGGAACACAAACACTTCTAATGATTTTGAGAGAAAGAGTTTGGATTATCAAAGGTAGAAAAACTGTACGTTCTGTGGTAAAAAGATGCGTCACATACCAGAGATATGCTGTTAAAGCCTTAGAAGTACCTCTTCCTCCTTTACCTGAAGACAGGACAAAAATGGTTAAAACTTTCAAGAGACAGGAATCGATCTCGCCGGCTCAGTGTTCTTGAAAGGGAATTTAAAAGCTTGGACAGTAATTTTCACGTGTGCAGTTTTTAGAGCTGTTCATCTTGAATTAATCACTTCTTTAAGCACAAACATCTTTATAGATATATTTAGATATTTTTTTCACGAAGAGGTTGAGTTGAAGTCATATACTCGGACAATGGTTCAAATTTCGTAGGCTTAAATAAAGCTCTGAATCAACTGGATTGGGCTGATATCGAAAAGAAGTGTACCTTAATGGAAATAAAATCGAAATTCAATCCTCCAACTGCATCATGGTGGGGAGGATTTTGGGAGAGGTAAATAAGAATTTTAAAAGATCCCCTCCGAAAAAATTTGCGACACGCTTGTTTAGGATATGAAGAATTTCTAACCCTCCTGTGTGAATGTGAAAGCCTAATGAACAACAGAGCTTTGACTTATCTGTCGGAGGAAGGTGATGATTTGTCACCGTTAAAACCTTCTATATTCCTACAAAACTTAATTGGCAGTATTGTGCATGATTTAGATGAAATTACTTTTATGAGCATAATAGAAAGATGGAAATATTTATGACTTACGGAAGGACTTAGAAATCGTTTTAAGAAGGAATATCTAGGCTTTCTATGAAACATTGCAAAGGGTAAAAGAGGAATAATTAAAGTGAATGACACTGTTCTCATTGGAAATAACAAGAAACAAATAGACTGGATGTTGGGTTGAGTACTTGAACTGTTCCCAGGAAAAGATAATATCACACGTCTTGTGAAGCTAAGAATATCCTCTGGAGTTGTACTTAGGCCAGTTCAACGCCTCTTCCTTTTCCGAACTAAAAAATAATTCAGATAAACTCCCTTTCATGGGGAATAATGTAGAAGACAAGCAGATTTATAAAGTAAAACAAAACGATCAAGATGTTCAATACACACCTATCAAAATAAGTAATTCGAGATGTTTTAGAAAAACTTGTCTGGGCAGGTACATCCTCCACAAAAACTGGACTTATAAATTCTATTGAGAATTTGGAACTATATGAACTTTATTGACTTTAAAATCTCTTAACATTTTAGTTTAGAAATGTAAGTTACATTGATGTTGCAAAATCCCCATTTGCAAGGTGGGGAGAATGTTGGAAATGAATACAGTTGTATCGTTTTATATTTATCTTTTTGAAATGGCAACAAAATGATATTGTTTTACTTAGAATATCCTACCCGGCAGTTGAGTTTTAAAATGTTAACAAAGATGTAAGTCTGTTCTAACTACGTTTTCATATTCATTTCGTAAGGAAAAAAAAAAAAAAAAAAAACCTATATTTTAAATTCAGGTGAAGTGGATTTTTATTTTCTCAGGGCCATTTTGCCACACAGAACAATATTGTGACATTTAAGTCAAGGCTACCGAAGTAATCAATTCTTATTCTTGAATGGGGTGGGGAATTCAGAAAAGTATTTGGGGTTATTGAGAAATAAATTGGTTTTTTTTTTTTTTTTAAAGCTTAAAATATTAACTGCAATTGCAGTTGGAAAACCAAATGTCTAGTTTTTTCCTAAATCTAACTTTTGAATTATAAAGGTTATTTTTTAAGGCCCATTTTGCTATAAAAGCAAAAAATTATTATCTAAATTAACACACAGTTCTCTGTTTTTCTATATAATTTCTAGGTTGATTTAATATTCATCATAACCAACAATCGGATTTTAGATTCCCTCCTCATAGAACTTTACCGTTTGTGATGATAGCTAGCTATTCACTTATTTCTTCACTTCTTTGTCCTATTTGTTCATATCTCCTATTTGCATGAATTCAAGTCTCAACCCACCTGTGATGAAAGCCAGCTTTTCGTGGATTTCTTCACTTCTCTATCCTATTTGCATGAATTTGAATTTCAACTCCTTTTACAAATCATTAACTATTTCAGATGGTTGAGCAGAACACAATTCTTCATGAATGTTTTCCATCCTTCCTTGAACAATCTCACCCATTTCCAAACTTTACTATCATTTCACATTATCTGGCAGTGAATATCAGTAGCTTTCATGTTACTTGCTCTTAAATACAGGATAACTGACCATATTTGGTAGTCGGTGGTGAACTCAATTTTAACCCAACACTAATTCATTCACATTGTGCCCACAGACCAATACCATGTTTGCAAGTGATGTTAAGATTCAGTACAAAGAATGCAGGGAGCGAGCATCTGCAATCCTTCTCATTGCCAGTGTGAATTCCAAAGGCATCACAAATGGACCTTACTTAAAAAATATTTTCAAGAATTAAAAAATGAAGAAAATATAATTATTATCGTAAACAATCTGGAAATGTTCCCTAACCAGTTTAAAGTGGTAATCCATTATTTTATGGATACATAAGCAGACTGCAAAATATGGATTGGAATGGGTCCGCTTTTGAGTCCAATGTGAACCGAAAAATATCTAAAACAGATTTTTGAATAATTTATTAGACATATCTGGCATATTGAAACAAAAACATTGTTCAAAAACAAGACTATCAAATTATTTTGAAGCCATAAAATAATTATATATCATAAAATTTCTGCAACAGTAACTCTTCCATTTTAGTGTTCACATGGTTGAACTTGCCATTTCATGTACTTTGAGCAATAAAACATGTTCAAGTTAAATGAAAGAGAATTTATCATTGACGCTTAAGTCATGAGCCCAGTGCATGGTTAGTTAATGGTTTTTAAACCCCTTGGTCTAATTAATGTTTTTCCAATATTAAAAACACATTTTAGTTTAATAAAAAATATTACCTTACTTAAATAGCTATAAATGCCTCTCGAAATAAAAATTTATTCACATTATCATAATTATGGTAATTCCTGAGTATCTGCACCTCCACTGAAAAGTCACAAACTCATTAGCGACTTTAGGGAGAAGCCCCTGCCCCCATCTGTTAGGGTATCTATATGCCTATTTCAATGATGCATCCAATGTTGGCTGTTCTTTCACATTCTGCTTCTTCCATACAAGAGACACACATTTCTCAGTTTTTTTGTACTGTTGTTCTCATCATGCACATAATGATCTGTTTTTACTAAAAAAATAAAAATCAGAGACCTTGGACTCGACATTGTGTGCAGGCTTGGCACCGAAATCCTAAAATGAGGAGGAAAAAGAGGTGTATGATCACATTAACACCTTACCAGTGTCACCGAAATCCAGTATGGGGAACTCAACCTCATCAAACTAGGAATGCCCAAAGTGACTTGAATCAATGTTTCTATTCCACGAAGCCCAAAATGAGTTCACTTTCCTTTATTAAATGCAGTGTAACTCAATGTTTTGTCAACAGATGACAATATTTATTCCACATTTATTTAAAATTTGGGTGAGATCAGCTGTAAAGGCACTCTTCAAGAGTGAAACAGTAAAAAGAATTTCCCTTTTCAACACATCATGCTGAAATATTCTCCACAAATAAGTGGTTAAGCGAGCCATTTTATGCTGTATGTGTGGAAAAAAAAATACCTAAGCCTGAGATTTCACCAAAGACAATGAATACAGCAGTATGCTGGCAACTGCTATGCTAAAATATAGAAATTCCCCAAAGAGAGATCATAATCTGTGCTTATACTAGCAAAAATGTCCAAAGTGGACAACCATTTTGGGGATGTTACATGCATGCCTGGTTTGTTATATAAATACTTTTTGGTGACACGATGCACTGCCTCATCAATATTTTTTAGGCCTTTTTCACAACATAGCAGATAATCAGAAAGTATTAAATTATTAATGTTCAAAATTTGGAAGCTGTTTCATACTATCATAATTATGCAGCCGAATTTGGGAACTAAATAAGCTTTAAATCGTTTTTAAAAAATAGAATGAAGGTTTATTTAGTATCCAAATTTCACTGGGGTTTTTGCAGATTTTTTTATAGCACTAACACGATAGTTTTTAGATAAAAAGTTCAACAATTAGTGTATTAAAAGCTTCGAACCATAGAGATTTGCCATTTTAATAGTAATCACACACTGTTTATTTTAATTACAATCATAAATGCATTTTACACTGATAAAAATAAGAATATCACAATACTTTCCAATTATCCACATCCCCACAGAAAAGTCGTGAAAAGATTCATGAGGGAAAGTAGTATATTGCCAGCAAAAGTTGTACGTATACTTAGTTGGTGCAATTCTGTGTTTTTCTTTTTTAAGTGAAAACAGATCACTATGTACATGTGGAAAAAAGTACAAAAAAAGGATTTCTTGAAATGGATATGCATTTTACTACTGAAGTTTCTTGCTTTTTAAAATTCATTCATCATTCTCTTGTATGGAATTCTTAATTTGCTGCCATTTAAGATACGGCTATCACCTTTCACACATGAGCTCAGTAAAAAATTAGTCACTAAGGCATTCACAAATGCTCTCCAAGGTCAACAATGAGTCTGCAGCTTTTTGGTGAAGGTGCAGATAATTGCAAAGTACTTATTATTTATTGAATAAGTAATTCATTAAGAGTTTATTGTTTGACAGCATTGCAAATGCAAAAACTTTTTTCAAGTGGATATATTTTTTGCATCCACATTTCTTTGTCTTCAGTGTTTGTACTTTTAAATTGGGCATTTATTCATGCACGCTTTAACACAGAGGGTAAGTTTGATTATATTTAATTCATAATTTTGGTTAAGGAAAAATATTAGGCATTATGTCATAGATATATTGCCAGAAGGTATCAGGTAACTATCATTCCAAATAAGTAAATTAATAGAAAATAAAATACTATTATGGATTTCATATTTATTTAGAATTGTAATTAAAATTGCTTTATTTTTCCATGCAACGCAGACGATTTTTGAAGAGAAAGCTACGTCGGAAAAAATAAAAATAAAAGGGCACGTGCATTTAATGTTCAATAAATAAATATTTCGTAATTACTGTTGCCATCCAGAAAAATCTACAAAAATCGAGATTGTTCTAAAGATAATTAATAAGCTTATAAAAGCCGAATTGAAACACCTCATCTCAGCTGTTGTTGCTGTTGTAGTTGTAGCTGTTTTAGGCGAACTCCTGTTTGTTTACCTACTGCTGTAGCGATTTCGCTGTGAGATAGAATTAGTTTATCTCTTTTGAATTGAGTTTTGCTAAACGTTTGAGATATTGTGCGAATATCTCTGAAGAAATACTTCAGCATTTTGATTTATTTCTTGTGGAAAGAATAAATTTTGTTAACTTTTTTTAACATCTTGTGCATTCAATCCATAACAAACCCATACGCACACAACAATACTTTACATGCATCTAAACTGACATATACTCAGAAATCACTTAATCAAAGAATATTGGTTTTTAAAAACATGAGTAAAATTTTTAAATCTTTACCTCAAAATGTTTGATTAAATTATACAGAGAATAACTGCATTCAAGTTCTTCAGTACACAGTAACAATGAGAGAGCATTTGGAGACCTATTATTCTGAACACTTTGAAATTTATTTGATGCTTCCGAGATCAGTCCATCTTTAGCAACAAAATGTATTAATTCCACTGCTTGCCGCATTTGAAGAAACACAGCATCTCTATTTTCTCTACTAAATTCACAGTCTGGATGCCGAAAACATACCTATTAGTAAGTGACACAGTTTTTAACAGCAAGTAACATCACAAACGAAAAACTAATTTATAAGAGCAATAATATTTAACATGTCTTTTATTCTTTATTTGTATAAAACTTACTGGCATATGTTACCTTTGAAGAGGTAAGAAGCATCATTGTAGATCTTTCTAGGATTTGTCTTGCTACAGCCATCTGAGATCGCCTACGTTCATCTTTTAGGTCCTCCAAAAATAGAAAAGCCAAAGCACATTCATATTAAATCGGAAACTAAAGGTATTTTAACATATGCGCATTATATACAAGAAATACTGAATAATTTTGTAAATTTCTTATTAATACACACACACTTTTCAGCTGTTTAAATATCTCAAATTTTCCAGCTCAATTGCAAAAGCAAAGAAATGTGATTAAAAATTAAATAACTGCAAAGTTGAAAATATTATATCATACTTACATTTTGTCGATCACCAGTTAGATGAGCAAGTTCAACCATTTCAGTTCCAAATTGACTAAAAGCCTTCACAAATTCTGTAAAATTCTTTGCATTTTCCAAGCGGTTTAAACTCATGGATACCTAAAAAATATTTTAAAACGAAAATATTTCGATAAAGACTTTTGCAACATTATTCATAGAGATACCCTTAAGCTATAACTGATTGTCAAGTAAATACAAGAGTAGACAAAGCCACAAGGAACAACAAAGAATATTATCAGCTGTCATAAAATAAATTTAATGGATTTTACTTAATATGCAAATTACATAACATATGCACAAACAGCAATACTTTGAAAATAACAACCCATTACTACAATTTTATGTATTCTGATCTGCTAGGTTATCAACATCAGACTTCTCAATTTTTTAATACTATATATGAATCTAAAAACTAACTTTATAGTTGTGCTTCAAAACACAATATCTATAAATTACTGTCGGCAAAGAAAGTATTTTTATTATGGCAAATTAACTGATAAGGTACATTTTACACAGACTATGTGTCTTAAATATAGATGCCTTAAGTGAGGTACCACATGCAGCCAGTACAGTTAAATGTAGTTTAACGAGATTTCAATCACAAAAATTCAATGTCTAAAGGTAGAATTAAAAATAAGAGTTAAAAAATTTATCCTGCCAGTAAACCGAATAAAAGAGCATATAAAATATGCTTAAAATTTAAGTGTCACAGCTTCAAAGAAGTGAGTGAAACTGAAAGTGAAGAAGAAGTGAGTGAAGTCTTAGTGAAACATTTAAAGATAGATATTCTAATTATTTTCCTGTGCTGCTGTTCCAATAACCTGAATAAAAGAGAATGTTAAGATTTTACTCTGATGTGCATTAATAACCTAAAATTAGAAAAATATAAACACTGACTTACCCATGTATAGCTGTGAAACATATTTATTCAGAACCTTATAACTGTAGCAAAAATAATGATTAATGTTTGGTTACATGAAACCTACATAACTCCAAAGACAAACAATTTTTGTGAGTTCATCGTAGAATAGCACATGAAGGAAAAACGAAAATTCCGAAACACTGGAAGAGTCACTTAATAAATTTTGATACCATGCTTGCAAGTACCTATAGAACTCAATAGGAATGAATAATGCCCAGTTATTTTTTCATGAAATTGCCATTCTCATTCACAGGTATGAAAGAGATAATTACAGGAAGAGCTTTTTCATTTCATGATCATGAGGATTTGTTAGCGGAAATGGGGGTGCCAAATGGGCTTGGAAGAAAAATTACCCGACATGTCTCGCAGCCTCCATTCACGAATCCAAAGTTAACACTTCAAGGGGAAGGGAAGGTAGAAAGAGAGGGAGCGAATTTCAAACTGGTATATTTATAGTCTCTTTAGGCAACATACATTGCCACTGTCAAAATGGAATTTGGAATGAAAAATGTGAGGGCTTGCCATCACAACAAGTATTAACTTTTCTTAGCCAGACTTTCAATTATTTACATTCTTTTCAGTTTTACCTTATTATAAATTGACAGCAGTATTCTTCAGTTTTACTGAATGACAATTTGTGGATACCTCAAAGTATAAAAACCAACAAAACAGAACAAAAAAAAAATATGAAAATTATCATTAAGATTACCTATATAAGAAAGAACAAGTATTTGAAAGATGAAATCTGAGGTAAGAAAGTTTCAGTTCACACAACAGAAATATACGTCTTTTTTTGCATATAGTTGCCAAAAGGACATTCACTGCTTTTTGATTACATGACTAAAAGAATAAAAATCAGTTGCCAGAAGCTGGTTGAAAAAAGATTGGCTACAATTTATCGTGCTCTGCCAGGTTTTTTTCTCTTCATTGCTTTAATGGCAATATTTTACATGACTTGCATTTCAACTTTAGTAATTTTTATTGCAAATCACTTGAAATTGTAAATTCTCTAACTAGAGTAAATTGGATTTCTTAATTTATATTTCATATTTTCTGAAATTAAATATAACTCTCCCTCAGCTGTCACACATGACTTACTAGCATGAATCAAACTACAAAAAGATTTATGAGTTTCATGCTTTAAGTAGTAAATCAGAGGTACGTGTGAAATTTTTTTTTGCAATTATTCTGAATCCAATATTAATTCAAAAGCACTGATATCCATGCCATTATTCCTTCATTCACTTTTCCAGCACGATATATTTCATCATTATAAAAGCATGATATGTATTCCATTGTAATTTTAATTTTTTCTAGGTTTGGTAAAAATGGACTTTTAAGATGAGCTGGAGACTCATGCATCAAGAGATACACCTAGCTGAAAAAAATGATGAAAAAGTAACATTTCCTCATTTAAAGAAAAAGCATTGTTTAAATAAAGAAATGCGATGACATGTTAATTTGCTATAAAGAGGGAGATAGCTTCACACAATACTATACTACATTATTGCAATAAAAATTCATATGCCTTTAAGAACAATTGTCACAAGCATAATTTCTAAAAGCAATTAATAAATAATGCCACACAAATGCTAAAATAATACTAATTGCTGCAATTTAGATTAACACACTCTTAACAAGCTTTGTCCAGGATTTTAAAGCAAATGAAATACTGAAATAAATAAAAAAAAATATATATGAAAAAGAGAAAAGCATTTACTCTGTCTTTAGCCATAAGAAGCTGCTTTACTACAACAGTATCAGCCAGCAGAAGAACTCTAGTCACTGAAGACAATAATGACCTAGCAGCTCTGACCATGTTAGTTTTATCAGCATATGACCTGAGTTGACCACATTCATCATGCTGAACGTCACATAACTGTTCAATAAAATAACCTATAAATTGAATATTGAAATAAGCAAATAAATTTTAAAAAGATACAAAAATATTTAGAATTCAAAAAATTTCTGAAATACTAAATGCAGGAGTATTGTAAAAGCTGGCGCAAAGTTCAATCTTTGTTTGGTACTGATTTCAAATAGGACAATGATGCAATGTGAGAGAAAACCTGACATGTTTCCCTCAGCTTTGAAAAGAAGTTACTCTACATACACATTTTAGTTTAATGCACCGAATATAACTGGCTAGCAGGTATTGAGTAAACAATAAAAGATAAAATACACACATAAATTTAGGAGATAAGGCATGGGAACACCATTGGAAAGTGATAATTACAGCTGGTCATAATATTTAAGGCACGTGGAGAGTAGTATAAGAAAATAATGCAGATTAAATCTGATCTCTTGAAATATTGAGCTTTTCTATTTAAAATCAGTTCTGAAATAAATTATACATGCATTAGACACAAAATATTTTTTTATATTAGACCTATTATTCCATAATCAAACTTATATGATTTTAGCACCGAGCCAAAGGAAATTCCATTCTGCAACCAATTATAGTAGCAAAAAAAATATGCATGCCTCATCAAAGATGCAAAGTAAGAGTTAACACAAACAGAAATTTGCAAGCAGAATCGTCCTCCTAACTTAAATTTTAAAAAAAAACTGTTCAATACATTTTCAAACTAATGAAAACATTAAAATGGGAGATAAAAAATATAAAAATCAAATATCAATTTTAATTCAACTATGTTAACATAGTATAATAATGGAATGACAATTATAGAATATCATCAATTAAGAATATGAATAATTTTTGCTCAAACTGCATTATGAACCACATTTTACTTACAAATGAAATGTCCTTTTGTCCTGCAGATTTTGTCAAAATTCTGCATATTAATAAAAGGCCTTAAAATAAATATATATGTGAAGGGAGAGAGTGTAACTCTAAAACGAAAAAGTTAGAAAACATGTTGAAATTCTACGCAATGTTCATACTTTTTAAATTTTCAGAAAAAGTACTTCTAGTCTGATGGCATTGTCATCACATTATGAAGTCCTCAGTTCGAATCATGCTCTTGAGAGCATTTTCTTTTATTAGTATAGTTAATAATTTTAATGTTACTTTATTTTGAAAAAAAGATTTATACATGAAAAACACTTTTAAGAGGGAAAAAAAATGTAGAGAACAATGTACTAAAAAATTTTTCAGAGGAAAAAAGCAACATTTTAATAATTTTGTTACATTTTCCCAACAAATGCTTAGTTACAACCAGTTTATTATAGAGGAACTCAAATATACAGCACTGGCATCAGGTACACTAAATAAATGAGGTTTATCACAAGTTAAATTTTAATTCACAATACACATATCTGAGATAGAGGAAAATAAGTCTTAAGTAGATGACATGGGGTAAATAAAAAAAAGGAGGGAGTGCCAAATATGTTTCTCCCTTGACAATTTTAGAAAAAACTACTCTGCAGAAAACTTAAATTATGATAAACTAACATTTATTGAGTGTGCTCAATACATCTCATAGTTTGAATGTGTTTATGATAAATACCAACTGGTATCAATATTCTTCAATCTTGCAAATAATACGGCCATGGGTAAAATAAACTAAGTAATCTTTTATGAGAGGGAACATTAATTTAGTGTGATTTGAACAGCAAAGCATACCACATAACAGCTATTTATTCACCATCATATCCCATGAGCTTCCTTTATATTTTTTACATTACAGTTACTTTGAATGATCTACTATACATTTCTACATTATATATATTAATATTTCATTTCCTGTTCTGAGCAAGTAGTGCAGTGACATCGAAAGCAGTAAATTTTTATCTCTGACGGTACTGCTATCATTGACACTAACTTTGAAAGGGAAAGTTTAACCCCTTCTTAGTCAGATTTTTTTTTCCGAATTTCTGACCCCAAAAAAGCATTTTTTTTAATTGTTGAAAATTAATAAATGTTCTATCCTAAATTCGAAAATGCAAAATATTTTTGACAGTAAGCAGTTTTTAATGGAGCTATGGGTTGTCAAATATGTGATATGATGTCCACTGATCACCAGTTATCCTTGCAATGCACCCAAGTTTTAAATTTTAAAAAATATAATGTGATACTATATTTATTAATTCTATTGTTTTGATGTGCTTAATATAAATATCTATATAAAAATAATTATTAAAATTAAATAAAAAATACTTTAGAAAATGGTTTTGCAACCTTAAAGTTAAAACAGCTTTACAACCTGCCTTGGACATCAGAGCATAAAAACCACATTTATCACAAAACCAAAATCATATACTTAATAAAATAAGTTTTTTTTTCTTACTTTATCAAAAAAATTGGCTATGAATACCAAAAACATCTTGAGTGGTTTTTTAGTCCAAAGTCTAAAAGATATCATGCGGATATTCAACAACAGATATTCAAGACAGGAAATCTCACTGCAAAAATTGTGAAGAAACTAGAATAGTCATGCTATCTCTTAGCAATATTCAGAAATACAAAAATAATCAAGGAACTTAAAAAGATGTATGAATAATAATGGATTCAGTTTCAAAGATGGAATTTTTCACTTCGTCGCATGGCAAGTGACGACAACCTTATGGGCACAAAAATGCTAAAAGTGTGAGATGCAATGCCAACCTAGAAGACGTTAATGGTTTCATCAAAAGTTACATACAATCTACAATCAATGAAGAATGATTATGAGGTCTTGCTTTAATACCAATTGGCAATTCAAAAAGCATACTGCATGTTCAATGGACATTAACAAGTTAATTAAAATGTTTACTACTCAAAGAACACAAAATGTGAAGATTTAAGAAAGGTAGATTACACATTCAATGGACATTAACAAGTTAATTAAAATGTTTCCTTCTCAAAAAACATGAAATACGAAGATTTAAGAAATGCAAAAAAAGTTATCTACAGAGGAAAGGGAGAAAAAAATATTTCATAATTTTGCATAAAAAATTATGTGGATAAAAGACAAATTGTATGAAAAACGTTAAATGTTAAGTTTAAAAATAAATCTGACTAAGTAAATGTGTGCAACGTAGTTTTGTTTACTAAAAATGGATTACACATGTGATTGAGGTAAGCTTTTTTTTTAATACATTTCAAAATTTTTCATTCAGAAATTGTTAAATATGTTCCGATTTTATTTAGTGAAAATATGCTAGACCTTTTTCCTGTCTCGCTGAAAATAAGTATTTTGCTTATTATTATACAAGTATTAAATTAAAGTGTTTTAACATATTTGTGCCATAAAATTAGCAAAGAAGCAACCTTGTATTTGGGACAGATTTAGACATTAAACTCAATTGATTTCAAAGTCAAACAAGTCCCTTTCCTTTTCCTGCTATTGTCGTATTTAGCTTGCAGATAGCAAGCTGTATAATGGCTATCTTGATTTGATGAGAGACGTTGCAAGTA
>KK117466.1:231196-251058 GCA_000611955.2 Stegodyphus mimosarum
CCATCATAAGCTCTAGAGGCATCTGGTAGGCTGGAGAGATGATGGACCAAGGTTTCAGAACAGTGTTCATTTTAGAAATATTGAGTGCACTGTATCATCAAAATTACATTTTTCTCACTATTAGAAAATCTATTTACATAAAATAAGCAAGCAATTATAAAGCAAAAATTAGCACAATGAGTAATCAGTAGAAGTCTTCTGACTGTCTGCTGTGATAGGTACGCAAAAATCATGAAAATTTTCTATTTACAAAATAACTAAGTGCAGTACATATAAAACATATTTTTCCAGTACACTATAAGATGAAATAAATATAATAAGTCAGTATTCGTAATCACGTGGGAGGTCACCCTCCTGTGCCTTGATCCAGATAGTAGCTGCTTTGTTAAGCATTTCAATAATGCAAAATATATAAAGAATAAAGCCCTAAGTAGGAAAATTCCGAATTTCATTGAGAATAAATGCAGTAAATGGTCTTAGATGTCTAACTTCATGCAATATTTCACACTCCAAGAGGTTAAATTTATGCATATGATTCCAGTCCTGAGCTTCTCTGAAGAAGTTATGATTTTGCTTTGCAATTAACTTATCTAAGAGGTCAATCTTGAGATCATAAAAGTATTTATTTTGCGTAAAATAATGTACATTCATGATCACCCTCAGATAGCATTTTTGAAAAACACATAATTTGTTGAGGTCAGTTTTGGTGAGGGTGGCCTAGGCAGGAGAGGAAGGTATAAGTTATTATCGATCTGATTGTAGAAGTGTAGATGAGCTGCTTTTTTTTTCTAAGTATAGAGTGGAGTATTTACCCACAACTGGGAAAAGTCATTTAATAATTTATACTGCCTTGTCTCTGACATTATTAATACGATTAGGCCACGTTAAGCAATCATTAATAACCATTCGGAGTGATTATAAATGATCTTCAAGTTTCTTAATACGTAGCATGAGAAACAGTAGGAACTTAAGAAACTATCAAGTTTAATACTTGGCATGAGAAACAATAGGAACATTTTTGTTAAACATATAAAGTTCTCTTTTAACAGGAGTGTTCCTTTTTTTTCTGCATATGAGGAGAAGTTGAAATTTGGCTGCATTTATTTGGACTGTTCATTGGACGCACCATCTTCTTATGCTGGGAATGAATTCTTGCAGTTTTTTGATGGCGTGATTCATATTTACAGACTTTACTGCCAGAGCAGTATCGTCTGCATAGCAGGCCAATGCAGCATTCTCTTGAGATGTCTGAGGAAAGTCAACAGTATGAAATAAATACAAATAAGGTTTTAAAACTGAATCTTGTGGTATACTGCTATGGATATTTCTTGATGAGGAGCACTGGAGGTAACGGTCCTATTTACCCCCTATTGCGGTAAAAGTTTACAGTTGGTGCTCTTTGTTTTCTTGGCAATTCCTTTTTGATGTCAAGATTGGCGCCAGGAAGGCACAATTTCAAGATGGCCGCTACACAAAACCAAATGAAGTCGAAGAATTGCACAAACTCAGTATCCATGTACACATCGATCTGTTTTCAGTTAAAAAAAATCAGAGAATTGCACAATCTAGGCATTGTGAACTGCCTTGACTTTGTCCATGTACACATCAATCTATTTTCACTTTAAAAAAATCAGGAAGCTAAAACCAAGTTAAATCTATCATGGTAACCAGAAATTTGGTTTCACCGAAAAAACTCAACAAAATTTGTCGCCAATTGAAGAGCACCCAATTCTACACTACAGACTTATACGCTATCGCAATAAAGCGAATGAGAAGGTAGCACCATCTGTCAGCAAAATTAGTAATGGAAATTGAAAATTAAGTTATTAGAATTTTAAAAGCATTAGGAAAGACTGGATTGGACTTAAAGTTATTAACTAAATAAGATAAATATTTGTGAATGTGGAAAGTTTGAAAAAAATCTAATTCACCAATGGAAGAAGCTTTCTGGATTATTCTTGCAGATGCCAAGTCAAAATTATGATTAAATTCTCAAGTATGATAAACTTAATTTTTCAATTTTTACTAATAATTTTGCTGATAAATGGCACTACTTTCGGTGAAAATGCGCTTTAGCCCACTGCTTGGCAATGTATTGAAAATCGCCAATTCGGCGCGTTTCTGCAAAAAGTCTTTGGAATTGCAACCTTCCCGACACGCTCCGCGAAAACCTACTGTAAACAAAACATAGAATTCTAAAGCATAAATTAGTATGGAAACTGTTGCCACAAAAAAATAATAAAATAATAAGCAAAACGAACATTATGATCATTAAAATGTTTTGTCAGTTAGGTTTAAATTAATTATTTACATTTTATGTTGTAATACTTACACATTTTATGCCGTTACATAACCTTCTCGACACGCTCCGCGGCGAAAGGGCATTAAAATTACAAACGATACCATGTACACACCGTTCCATTTTAACTTAAAAAAAAATCTGAGAATTGCACAATGTAGGCAACGTACACAAATGAACAAAATAAGCTAAAATAACGAAAATAAATTACAAGAAAATGCCATGTGCACAGTGTTCTTTTTAAACTTAAAAAAAACTTCAGCGAATTGCACAATGTAGGCAACGTACAAACAGTCAGCCATGTTGGCGGGTATACGGAGTTACCCATGTTGCCGCGTTTATTACTCATTCAAAAACAACCGCTGCCAAGCAGTGGACTAAAGCGCATTCCAACCCTACTTTCTTGTTTCTTGTATAAATAGGACTGTTATGCCCGCTGTTTTTCAGTGCGAGTTCGATCTGAGACGCGATGCATGAAGGTGGCACACTCAACACTCATGTTTTTAAGACAGAAAGGTGCTGCAAATGTGGATTCGAACATAGAAGTATTTTATGCCTGAAAAAGCACAAAGACAAACCAACCGCTTTATTCTGTGGACAAGGACATGTACGTAGTTACCGAGGACGTAAGTGTTATCAAGAAAGATTTGAAAAACCCAAGGAAAAGGTACAGAAGAACATGCCTGAGTAATTCATCAGCAGATATGCCCAGTTCCATTGGACCAACCTATGCCGAGAAAGCAGGACCCAAAAGGGTGGAGAAGCCACACCCCCACCTTTCTGTAGCTACAAAATGGTTATACGACAAAAAAATTTAAAATTTCCTAAGAAAAATCATGAATTCTATCCAAAATAGCACGAATGCAAAATTCACAGCTGAAAAAAATTCACTGAAGGAATCAAAGCCATTCAGATTTTGGTGAAAATGCGCTTTAGCCCACTGCTCGGCAATTTTTTGAAAATCGCCAATTCGGCGCGTTTCTGCGAAACGTCTTTGCAATTGCAATCTTCCCGACACGCTCCATGAAAACCTATTGTAAACAAAACGTAGAATTCTAAAGCATTAATTAGTATGGAAACTGTTGCCACAAAAGATAATAAAATAATATGCAAAACGAACATTATGATCATTAAACTATTTGTCAGTTAGGTTTAAATTAATTATTTACATTTTATGTTGTAATACTTACACATTTTATGCCGTTACATAACCTTCCCGACACGCTCCGCGAAAACGTAACCAAAATGGCATCAAAGAAAGAAGGAATTTTTTTTAAAAGGGCACTAAAATTACAAACGATACCATGTACACACCGTTCCGTTTTAACTTAAAAAAAAATCTGCGAATTGCACGATGTAGGCAACGTACACAAATGAACAAAATAAGCTAAAATAACGAAAATAAATTACAAGAAAATGCCATGTGCACAGCGTTCCTTTTAAACTTAAAAAAAACTTCGGCGAATTGCACAATGTAGGCAACGTACAAACAGTCAGCCATGTTGGCGGATTTACGGAGTTACCCATGTTGGCGCGTTTATTGCTCATTCAAAAACAATCGGCGCCAAGCAGTGGGCTAAAGCGCATTCCAACCCAGATTTTTATTAACTTTGCTAGGACTTAGACTAATTATAGTCACCTTGTTCCTACTTCAGTGCCCTCTGACTACAGATAAGCTGCTTATTTTTCCTCCTTATTCTCTTTTCGTGAGCTTGGGCCCTGGCCCAGTTCACTCTATTTCCTCTTTTATTTTATGACTTAATACCATTGCCAATGATGCTTTATCTCTTTTTCCTCTTAACTATGATCTCTCTCAGCTACCTACCTTTCTCATTCTGAAACATTTCTCAATTTTCCTCACCTTCTGACAGCCATGTTGGCTCTCCTTTATTTCTCCTCTACCTTTCTTTTCTGTTTCACCCAGTTTTCCAGATTTTTATTACTCTTCTGATGTGGAGGTAGATGGTTTTGAACCATAGGTACTCCGAAATTTCTCCTCACTGGCTTTTCAGCCTTGTAAATTTCTTTGTTCCTGATGAAGAGGGACCTGTTTGCCCTCAAAATTGATTGAGTTTTCTGTCTAAATCAAAGCCAAATACAAGGTTATCTCTCTACGAATTTTAAGTTTCATTTTGGCATGTTTCTCTTCTCATTTGATATTTGTGCTGTATTTCACAACTGAAAAACTGTATTATTTTGAAACTATTAATATGCAAAAAAAGATAAGCACTCATAATTTTTTTTCTTTTTGCTTTTAAAATAAAATTAACAGTGGTAATAAATTGTTAACAATCTGACCAGGCCACACAAAGTATAATTTTAAAAAAGACCCTATTATGGAGACCCCATCTTTGAGCTTGCATGGGGTTCCAACATTCCTTAAACTGGCCCTGCTCCTCTCTAATTAGGTTTCGTGTTAACATTTAAATTTAATGCTAAATGGGATACTTCATTAACTCAGAAGTACTAAATATTTTGGCTGGCCTTACTGTATTTGCCACACTAATTGAATATTTGGTGAAAATGCGCTTTAGCCCACTGCTTGGCGATGTTTTGAAAATCGCCAATTCGGCGCGTTTCTGCGAAATGTCTTTGCAATTAATTGCAACCTTCCCGACACGCTCCGCGAAAACCTACTGTAAACAAAACATAGAATTCTAAAGCATAAATTAGTATGGAAACTGTTGCCACAAAAAGATAATAAAATAATATGCAAAACGAACATTATGATCATTAAACTATTTGTCAGTTAGGTTTAAATTAATTATTTACATTTTATATTGTAATACTTACACATTTTATGCCGTTACATAACCTTCCCGACATTTATAAAATAGGAAATACGCATGCGCGAAAACTACATGTTTCCGTAGCTTCAAAATACCCAGTCAGCCATGTTCGCGGATATACGGAGTTACCCATGTTGGCGCGTTTATTGCTCATTCAAAAACAATCACCGCCAAGCAGTGGGCTAAAGCGCATTCCAACCGAATATTTTTCAGCACCTTTACTTAAAAAATAAAAATAATGAAATCATGATACAATATTTTACAAAAGATGCTTTTTTAAATTCTACAAAAATACAGATTATTCAGTGCCATGGGATAACGGGCTTTAAAATCGTTACTGTAAGTATGATCTAATAACTTATTTATGTGTAAACAATTAAAATTAAAATAAAATTTAGAAAAGGAAAATTCTAAACAATACTCATTAAGATATGACTTAAAACTCCACACAATTCTCTAATGCATGCATTCACTGTATTCAAGATTTGTGAAATATTGGAATACTGCGGTAAAGTTAAATATACTTTAAAAGCATATTATGAGCCTCTAAATTTTATAACTACAAATGAGAATGAAACGTGCGTAAAACATATACACTATAACAACAGAACATGTATATTTCAGCATAAAGAAATTACATGCAGAAAATTAAACACATCACATTACATAAAATAGTCAAAGCAAATACAACTGTGACCAGGAGTGGCATAATGTAGATAAGATTGTTACATTAACATATTCCAAATGTACAAAAGTGTATCTATTGTAAAACTAATCAAAATTTCACAGTTATAAATTTCATAACTAACCTGCAGATTTGGCATCTCTACAAGCTTCATACATGTCAGATTTTATTTCACAATTATCATCGGCAATTGCTTCTCCAACGGATACAAATTTTTGAACAGCAAAATTAACAGCCTGGCCAACATGCACAATAGCTCGTAATGTCTTCTCTGATTTTATTGGCTTTTCCTTTGCATTTACTAATGTAGTAATCTAAAAGAAATTAAATATACATTACATATATGACATGAGTGAAACTGTTCTGCTTCCAAACAGATATCTAATTGAGACGACTAACTGAAATGATATATTAATAAAATGTTTTTAGAGTTTAAGAGATGCTTCCCCAAAAATACTCAAACCCGAAAAACATATTTTATATACAAATCATCATCAATCTAAAAACATTTATTATATACATATATATATTACCTCATTTATATATTATATATACATAAATGATTTCTAAAACTCAACTTTGAAGAGACAAGCATATACAAGTACACAGATAACAAAATAGGATTACTTATACATAATATATACAGATATTAAATGTAACATTACAAATGCCTTTATCAATTTTGTTAATACAATCCATATCAATCTGACTTATTTATTCCACAATTTATAAGTATTGGGGTCTATAACAAGAAAAAATGCAAAGCGAAACTACAATAATTATTTGCTAAACTTCAGCTGATTTACGGGACATCCAATTTAACTTATTAAAAAATAACTGAGATTTCTTATATTTATTACAGACATTTAAGATTTAACTTAAATATCTATAGTACACTTAGCTCTATTTCTTCTAATTCCTAGCCAATTTTAGATGCCAGTGGATGATTATTCACCTTTCACAGTGCTTCTACCCAGAATAATTTAAAATAAACACAGAAACTTAGAACTAAATAAAAAAAAATAATCAGGGATTATAAGTAACAGTAGTAGTCAAATTTGATTAAGTTCTAAAACAATTCTACTAAATTTATTTTCCAGTTCAAGCATTCAAGTTATTGAACATAACTCACATTTAAAAGGAACATTCTGTGTTACTTTGTTAATAACAGTGCATGCACGTGAATCATAATTTTTTTTAACTAAATATTACAGCTGATCCACACACTTCAAAGTATATATCTAGAAGAAGCTGACTTATTTATCGTGTATAAGGTGCACATCTGACACCTCAAGCAAATTCATATAAAGGCAATGAAATTTATATACATTGTACAATTGAAATTTACACACACTGTGTAATGCAATTTCATAATTTGCTAAAGGAATAAAAAATGTAGTACATCTAATTATCAAAATAGTAAAAATCAATTTCCCAATTTTTAATGCAATTTTTGGTAATTAATTACAAAATAAAGCCCCCCCCCAAAAAAAAATGGAAAACAGTATGTTCTTTCATACATACTTTACTGACAACACCAATTTTGAAAAACTCCGAGTTGTTAGTTTCTAAATACAGAATTTTATTCGAAAAATGCCAAAAGCAGAATAGCTTCTCCATGAAGAACTGATAGAAAAGGGAATAACTTAAATTTCTTAATTAAGAAAAATGACAGTATATAGTAGGAAATGCTGCGAGTAAAATTTCATATTTGCTGGGGATATGGTTTTCATAACAAAAGTGTTTATGATTCACCTTTTCAAGTAAAAAATTTTAAAACATTACATTGAATTCGTAATCAAATAAATATGCTGTACAGGTATGTAATCAAATAAGTATGCTGTATGACTTAACATTTAATATAAGTTATACCGCAGTTACATGCGCAGATTTTAACAATTCTATAATTACCAAGTACGAGGTATTTTATCTACGGCGTATTCATTATTATTTCACTATGCACCTCACTTTTAATAACAATTTTCAGAAACATCACAGTGATAACTTGGACCAGGAAATGTATGGCAAACATTTTCAGAACAGAATACAATTTTCTATTATCATCATATATATTTCGACTTAAGTTCACGTATGGCAATAGAACTTTATCATTCTGATTAAAAACTAGGATGTACAAATAAAACAGATTTACTTCAGCAGTAATTAAAATTACAACCACATTCCAAGGAAATCGCAACCCACTGACAGCTCTAACTCCTCGTTTATTTTTCTGTCGAGTAAAAACTAATACACTAATACAACTTTTCAATTATGTGAAACAATGCAAGTGAAAACGAATACACGACGTACTTGTGTCACTAGAGGAATGAGGGTTTTTTCAATTGATTTCGTGCGAATTTCTAAACTTATCGACTGCTGATCCACCACTACTGCCATTTTTAAACTGACTAGTAGCAAACACCGAAACTTCAACAGAGAAAAGATCGTGAAAGAGAGGGAGAGAGGGATAAAATATGGCCATATGATTGGCTAATGAAACCATGTGACTCAGCGATGAACCCACAGCGTTTTTATCACAAATTTCTGTCATCATAGCGAACGGCCGTCGCCAAACTTTCACAGTTCATGGCTAGCAAGCAAAGAAGTAGTTGCATCTTACGCGGTCCCAATTCCCCATTACGTTTACCAAATTATTGCTATTAATTTTAATTAATGACTTTTACACCTTTATGTCTATTGTTTGTAAACAGATAAATCCCTCCCACTGCGTCTTCTTTTATTTTATTACCTAGCATATCGGTTATGAGAATAATCTTAATGCACAGGTTTCCTGGCAAATTTTTCCAAAACACCAAAAATGGATAGGACAATTTTTTTTTTCATTTTGCTAAAGAGCATTTCTTACTCATTTAATTAGAGTTAAAACTGTCAATTTATATTATAATTCTGCAACTTCTTTTTACACAACACATTAAAGGAATGCTTCTCTTATTAGTTACTAATGTGGTTTGCAGCTCTTTTGCTGGCAGGAGGGAAAAGCGTTTCGTGAAAATTGTTGAACTTAAAGTCAGCTGCTAGAAGCTTCTGTTATTGTAAGGACTTTGGCTGTAATTTCCCGTTTGGACGGGAGAATTATTCTTTGTCGTTCATTACATTAGCAAGCTCCAACATTACTGACTTTATTTTTCTTATCTTCGTTGTATAGTGATGATGGAGGTTTAGAATGTATATATATTGAACTTTTGCTGTGTGTCGACGACTCACCAGACTTGCTACTATTTCTCTTTCATTCTCGCTCTTTCTTTTAATAAGTCGATATAACTGAAATTTAAGTAGCGATGTTCGCAGAAATGACTAATGGTGCAGTCATCAAAATCTGTGATTATGGTTATAATAACCTGTCCAATTTAAACAGACCTATGGCCCTCCTGAATATTCATAACATATAATCTGGTTTTTATTGGATCTTCAGTATTGAATCTATAGTTATTTCTTATTGCATATTTATTCTTGCATTTTAGTGTCGTACTACTGTGAATTTTCTCCATGTGTCAACTTGCTTCTACTCCATCTAAATTCTTTACTAGCAGCACTAAAACTTTTCGTACTTGCCAGTGTGTTAACCTCTTTTATTTTAGGCTCTTGGACTTAGCTCGAACAGCACGCCTAAACAGTTATGCTTTAATAGTTATTATAACTTTATTGCTCGGTTAATGTGAAGTATCAATTAGGAAACTTTTATAATTCGATTAGAAGTAGGGCTTTATTGCCCAGGTACCCAGGTGTTACACCGTTCAACAACAATTACGGATTTATTTCTTGGTTTCATCTTGGCATACGATATCATTTGAATGATGGAATTACCTCTTCTGTTTTATCTTGATTTTCATAGGATTCACCCATTGTTATCTTGAGATCCTTGCTTACTATTAACTAGCCACTTTTCTCGTGACTCATTTGTTCCACTGAGCTCCTCAAAACAATTTGTATGTGAATATATCTTGTAATTTACCATATTTAGTTTGGAATTTACTTTCTGTTCAGCTACTTAACATTCTTCTGTAGCATTCAAAGCAGTTAAAAATCTCTATCTTTTCTCAGTCCTTTATCTATCCTGATTTAAAATTTTTATTTGCGCTTTTTCTTTTCTTTTTTTTCTCTCTTTTAATTTATTGGCCTTTCATATTAATTAATAAGTTTGCAGTTATATTTCTTATATATATAACTAATCTTGTCTTTGAGTTCGCATTTTAAGAGAAGGCTAACCTCCTAAATAGAACTTAATTTATTCTTCTACACCGCTCTTTTTTTGGCTTTTAACTAGTTCAAGAACACCTGGAAAATTTTCGAAGTACCACACTCCTGATCAGATGTTCTTTGGCTTCTTTGTTTCCCCGATCTTCCTGATAAGAAACAGGTGTGATCAACTTTTGGAACGGAGCATCCCAAATCCCTAACTTTTTTTTTAATTAGAAAAGTATATTCACCGCCTAAGTCAGTAAAGTACATTCTTACAATACATTAGGAGACTTTATTTCTTTTAGAGAATAAACTCGAACTTCTTCAGTTTTGGCACATTGGACCCTTGCACATTGGAGTATGCTAATTATTAGGTTTCATCACATTTCTCTTCCATCTTCTGTATCTAATTTACGCCCATATTTTTTTATATTATCTGGGCTTTTATTTTATAAACCCACTATATAATTCGGCTATATAAATAAAAATTCAAGTCATTTAATATTTGTTTTTACTTTCACACCAAATTACTCTTTTTATACTCTTTCCTTCGTATTTAAGCTTGATTTTTCTCCCTGTGAGGAAAAAAAACCTATTTCTTCCTGTGAGCAGCTGCAAAATAGTCTATGTACTTTGTCTGTCTGTCGATAAAACAAAGAATATATATGCAAACAACGAAGGGGATCTAGTCTGGACAACGGTCGAGATCGATGTCAGAAAACCATTCGGGATTCCCTGTCCAATCGACATCAGATAAAAGAAAGAATCTGACCCTTTCAAATTTCGTCGGCGGAAAATGAAGTGGAAATTCATGCGGAAGTGACGTTTATTGCATAGCAACCAGTCTATCTTATCCCTACATTGGTCTAGGCTCAGGGTAAGAAGGTGGCCGATGCTATTCGCACCACCACTGCGATTACCCTCTTAAGGCTATTCGCACTAACATCAACCACGCACGCGCATTGAGTTGTCAGATCCAGATCCGTCATTTCAACTGAATCGAAAAGAGCGAATCCTAAGTACGCGAACTGCCTAGACGTTGGCGTAGTTTATCATTTTTTAATCTTTTGAAAGTTGGCGACTTTCAAAAGATCAGAAAGGGAAATGTGTTCCTTTATATTATATATATATATATATAAAGAAGGAACACATTTCCTTTATTTATGGATATATAAAAAAGGGCAGACTTTTATATTTGCAATGTTTATCGTTTTCCTGAACGCTTCGAATAGTTTAAATGACTGGTTTTTTTTGGGGGGGGGCTAAAATCTTGTTTACATTTTTTGTACTGCTTATAATACATTTAGATTCAAAGACGTGTTTTGCACAATCAAGATTTTAACTTATTCCTCTTTGAAATTTTTCGTCTGAGAAAAGGTTATAAAACATAGACTGAGTATTCCTGCCTAGAAAATTTAGACGTGAAATGAGTTAAAAGCGATAAAATCAACTATTAAATGGACAATTAATCATATAATACTGGTTATCAACAATTTTGTATGCTTGTTTAATTTTTCAATGGAAATACTCGTCATTTTCAATATACATAGAATATTTCAAAGAACTTTGAAATATTAGTACAAACACATTAACAAATTAAATTTAAATAAATAATGGGCTGTAATTTAAAAGGCAAAAGTAATTTAATGGAAGAGATTTAGATTGAAGAATTTGCATACACAAATGAATTATCAGGTTTTATAAGGTTACATTTAATAAATAATTTTGATTTTGAAATATGACATTTGAACCTATAAACATGTGTGGACACTGAAAAATTGATGCACATATAAGAACATTATCGTCTTCGATAAGTTTTCTTATTGAATAATAAATTTTGACAATTCTCTGCTATAAGACTAGGGTCTAAGTTTACATAAAAATTCCTCTGTTAAATGAAAGAATTTAAGTAATTTCTGCATCCTTTTTGGCAATACATTAAAGGTTTTTTTAACTAATTACACGTCCTCACTTGCTATTAGAAACATCATTAAATCTATATATGATCTTATCTCTTTCTGAACATTATCATGTATATAGCTTGACCTCGTCTTTGTAACTGATAATGATTACTTGCAAATTATTCTCTTACATATTCACTATACATATTTTGGTGAATATTTATTAGTGACACCATGTGTATTGTACTTCATTAGCTAATTATTTTATTTGTTATAGATTATACTACTTCATTTTAAGGTAGAATACTACCTATTTGATTGCATTACATTATATTTTGGAATCTAGCAGCATTATCTATATTTATTGCATCGTATTATATATTGTGATCTTGCATATTTACTGTCCCACATTTCATTATTGCTACATTGTATATATTATTACTACACTGCATTTATATTATTGTTGTATCATAATTATATTATTGAGTAGCTGACCTGTGCGATTGATATAAATAATGTGTGATCATTATGATTTAAATTAGTTATGCATGGTTAAAACAATATGTAATAATTAAATGTCATATATTTGTAAAATCATTCTATGAAACACATTTGTTGAACATAAAGTGTTAATCAGCTTTATGTCAAGAGTCTGTGTTATAAATTAGTACTTAGAAAATTTGACTGTTACTTAGTGCTTTAAAAGAAATTTGGATTTTCTATGAATGTCAACGTTCCCATTAGCCCACATTATTTTTAAATAATTAAAATAAAAATATGAAATAGAACTCAGACAATACATTCTACAAATTGAATAATTTTTAATTAAGTAATAAAAAGATTTCAAATCAATATATTAAGCAACAAATGACAGGTATTTACAATTTGGACAAAACCAATATTTGAAAGGCGGATAAATTACAATATTTTCACAAGTCCAGTTATACCAATTAAGGTACAAATCATACTGAATACAATTATATTCTAAATCTTCTAAACAGTCACAGCATTTTCACCCCATGCAAATGATTAAATTTTTTAATTGCTCCATTATCAGGAAAGCATCTGGTTGAAAAAACTTTCGAATAGATTCAATGTTTACTATTTTATCTCTCATACATTGCATAGGTACAATTTGTGGAATTATACGTACTTCACCCTCTTGAATTAATTTGTCATAAGCTGCTCGTTTGGCAACTGTTGAATCCACAAAATAATTTAGTTCAATCTCATGCTTTTCCTAATCCGTCTTGCTTTCAAATGTATCATCTCGCACGCGCACAATTTAAGATTTCTTTTTTTATCTGCCCTCGGTTCAAACCAATAACAGTTTTCAGTAACAATAACTAAAATTTAATTAACAAAGAAATCGCATATAATGAAGATAAGCAGAAACTTGTGAGATGACTGAAACTCGCAAGATCATTCAATGAAAAAAGCTGTGCGCATGCACCTGCCTTACGCCAAATCGGCGTAAAATGCTTGCCTGGACTGATTGTACGCATGCGCTAACCTAGGTGGGGTGAACAGCCTCTAAATGCTATTCGCACAGTCGGTGCGATTAGCCACTGCGGAAAGATGGTAGTTTGTAGTCAAAACTGCTGTTTTTGCCCTTTCGCCCGTGCTTATCACTGTGGATGGCTCTAGGGGGGAAAACACCACCTAGAGTTTGCGTTAATGGTGACATTTTTCGAAAAATATCCGCAGCTGTTAAGCGATAAAAGAGAACAGAAAGAAATGGGAAAAGTTAATGGATATTTTAAATGCGAAAGGGTCTTTCCAAAACTGTAGATATGTGAAGAAAAGTAATTATAATTTTACATATGATCCTTTGCAAAATTTTAAACATTTTTAGCAACTGAACATTACATCACCGGTTTTATTTATTTCCCATCACCAAACAGGATGTAAACTATGTATTGCAGATATCAAGAAGCAGCAAACTTTCGGAATGATGCATTAAAGAACGATTAACTAGTGAGTAAACATACAACACATTTTTAACAAAAGTAATAGAAAGGAAAGTGAAAAAGATTATATAATCGTAATTAAATTACAAAACATATCATCTTGCATATAAACGAACACACACACATATATATGTAATGGCTCTTCGGCATACACCGTATATATATATTGTACATATAACATGTATATATATATATACCGTATATATATATTGTACATATAACATGTATATATATATATGTGGGAAATCAGAACCGCCAGCGAGGTGACGTCATCTGCCGACAGCCCAGCGCAGCGCAAAACAGCTCAGACGAGTACCAGAGGTGGTGTGGAGCAGACGAGTTCCAAACGTGGAAGAGAACAGACGTGTTCTCGAGGAGGGATGATGGCCCAGTGGTCTTATAGAATCCACCAGCATATGTGAATCCTGATCTTGTTCCCGAGGTTTGACAAGATAATCCAAACTGTGAACTGTTGATTATTACATGAACAATATGTGGACTATTCTTAGTCTTGGGGTTACCGTTATCCTTAGTTATGTCAGTTTATCATGTTATCATCCCATCTTTTATCTTCCTTCATTCATCCTAGTAATTTCGTAATAAATTTACTTTATACTTATCTCGTGCTCTTGATCCGGTAATCCTATAAAAATATGGCCCCCAACAGTGGCGCGAATCAACCACGAAAGTATATATATATGTATATATATTGAACACATAATTACAAAACAATTTTTGAAAAAAAACGTAATATAATCATGCCTAGTATTTTCCAGCATAAAGCTGCTGAAGGAACTTAGAATTAATTTTTGACAAAGATCAAAAACTGAAATTCATAAGTAATAAATTTCAACTTTTGGTCTTTGAGACAAATTTATTCTAAATTTCTTATATTATGACTTCACATTTGCATACCAACTGCACATTAAGGGAATGGAAGTATTTTTTGTTTACGTAAATGAACCCTTAGCATTCCTTTGTGTCATTAGGTGAAATTATCGATACATGGGTACCATCTGCAGCGCCGATGATACCAGGAAATCCAAACTTTCAATCGAATCCTAATTTGATTTTGTTTTGTTGAAAACTATTTACCAGAAATTTTATCCATTTGGTGAAAAGACCAGAACAAACAGCACTTGTAACTTCTTGAATACATCGACTGACACATTTCTGGTTCAGCTCAATATATCTGTTATTACCAACATATCTCTGGTAACGCCCAGGAGCATGAAAGTTTAAGGCACACAAAAACTGTTTTAAACATATATATAACTGTAATATAAATATAAACATATGAAGTAAAAGAACTTGCAGTACATATTCCTATTTATACCCATTTTTAAATCTGAATAAAAAATACACAAAACTGGTGTAATATCTAAAAGTAGACCATATAAAAAGATCTGGTAACTAATTATAATCATGCATTAAAATATTTAGAAGAATTTAATTTAACTGAAAATTACACAGGAATTTAACTTGAATTATACAGGAGATTCTGAAAACTACTGGAAATTGACATTTATATCGGTACAATTAAAAGTACTTTAAGAAATGTTTTTAACTCAAAGCAATTTAATATGAATGTTGAATTTAGGATGATCATAGTTTAAGTATATATTGTACATTCTTTAATGCATTTGTTAATGTATTACATTTCTATACACTACAAATTAAAATAAAACTAGAGGGAAATACATTGTAATTTAAAATGCAAAATTTCAAAATTTATAATTTACTCATCAAAACATGAAATTAAGTACACTAATATAGACATTAGTTTGAAAATTACACTTTTAAATTCAAAGTATGCCCTCCTAGTTTATATGTGGAAAAGGGAAACGCTAAATATATTAACTAAAGTTAAATCAAAGAATTGCTTATCTGATAGATCAATAGTGAAAAGTCCATATCATGCAAATATGAAAAGAAGCGAATAATTAATTACTTACCTTTAATTCAGAAGTTATTGCTGTCTTTGATGTGGATGCTCCGGTAAAGCATGGCCTTAACTCATTGAAAAGGATCCATGCTATAGGTTTGGTAAGTCGAAATAATCCAATAAAAGTAGAACTGTCAGCAAATGCGTTATTTCTGTCGCGAAACACTCGAGTTTTTCGAGTTGAGGAATTAAAATAGCCATTAAATACACTTTCAAAAAGCATCCTTGACCTCCGCCATCTTCATTTAGCTCTAAAACGACAGTCAGAAAGTTAAACGGCAGCTACACAGCTGACGGAAAAACTTCCGACGTAATCTCTGTAATGATCGAGACAATGACATGAGATTCGCTCTTTGTTGAGTAGATCGCAAAAAACGACCCGTTCTTCCATCTTGACGGTTTCCGAACTTGGGTCCGAAGCTTCGCCGAAGCAGGGAAGGCCTTTTTCAGACTGCAGAGGGAAACAGGGTCATGAACCGGGTCTAACTCGGGCTAGGTGGTGATTATTCCCCTAGCCCGCGTGGCTTAGGGCTTAGCGTTGCGCTTACGAGCACGTGCTTTTCGACTGCTTGGATATTCGCTGTGTGATTAGTGGTTCTCAGACTGCTTTATGATGGATATTAACATCGGGGATATAGCTGATATTTCGGATAGTGAGTGTGATTCTGATCTGGATTTTGATTTTAAGACTTCGGAACTGGATAATATTATAGATGGCCAAGGAGAACTTTGATGAAACAGATTTCGTCCATGCCTTAAATTTCCTTTCCAACTTGAGAGGGTATGCCAAGAATGTTCGAGAATTGTATGAAAAGTTCCTGCAAGATAACCCACATGTGGATCAAGAGGCTTATCACCCTGTTGTAGAAAAGCAGATTTCATCTGTGCAGCTAAGTCTTAAAATAGTTAGAGGTAAGTGTGATGAATTTCGGACAAAACTGCATCATTCGTTAATATTTGCATCTCTGCTGCCCATTTTTTTATTCTGGCTTTAGTGGTAATAGTAATAGAGTATTCTTTGAAACTCTTAAAAACGGAATCGCACGTTTAAATGAGAAACCCTCTACTTGTGGTGTTAAAATGTTAAATCATCTACGACTGGGAAAACTGTTAGGCCCAAAATTATTCTGGAAAATAAAGTTGACGTTGTATGTAACAGTATGCTTAATGTTTTATATCGTAACTATAGTCAGAGTTTGCTTCATAATTTTGTTCATGACTATTGTACCCCCATGGATACTGCTCAAATTCCAGAGCCCGTTAATGTGAGAGTTAAGTCTATTATGATCATACTGCCAACGAAATTCTTAGAGTTTTTAAGAAGCTAAATGATACTACTAGTACCTTATTCAAAGCTAAGATTTGAGGTGAATTTTTGAAAAATCATCCCTATATGCCGGATAATCAGCGGAAAATACCGATGTATCTAGACGAAAACTCAATTCAGCACTTTGTGGTGCATAGCAGTTCTGTCAAACCGGTCAAAGTTGCATTGTGGGGATTATCCACAGATTTTGATGCTCAGGAAATTACACAATATGTTATGGATGAAAGCTTCAATGTTATAAAGGTCTGTCCCATGCATAGATTCTGCGCCCGAGCTCCACTGTATTTCTCCAGGCGCAATCGATTAATGAAACTCGCATGGAAAATATTTATCAGCTTACCGATGTACTGAACTTAAGGTGGTACACTTAAGGTAGTAGAACTTAGGATAGAACCTTACAAATTTAAGGGTAGAGTGTCCCAATGCCATAACTGCCAAAGCTTTCATCATTCGTCGGAAGAGTGCAAGCTGCTTCCTCCTCGATGTGTGAAATGTGGCCAGGGTCATAAAAGTTCAGAATGACCCGCTGGATCCAGGACTTAGACTGTTGCAATTGCAGTCAGAAACATGGAGCCAACTGTAGTTCATATCCTAAGAATCTGCCAAATTTAAAAAAGATGCAAGTTGCAAAACCCAATTTTCCATCAGCTAATGACCAGCCTGGAGCTGCCTCTCAGGTTTCCCAAAAGTCTAAGTTTATTTCTTATGCTATTGCTGCGAAATCTTCAAAAAATAGCAACCCTGAGAATTCCAGTACATCGTACGTTCTTCACCTCCCCCCGAGGTTCGGAACGAGAAAGCTTGCAGAAAGAGACAGCAGCCACGCGCTATCTCATTATCTGATACTAACTACGTAGATGCTGCTGGCAATAACTTCAACATCATAAGATTATTTTCGGACTTTCTCAAGAAATCAAAGTATCCTTGCTGAATTTTCAGTCTTTGATATTATAAGGTCATTTGCGGGTAGAGTAGGAGGAATTCGAAGTGCCCAATTTGACCCCTATTGACAAATTAGTTGCAATTTTTAATATTTTGAGGGTATCTTCAGCAGTGGAAATGCAAATTAGTGTAAATTCAGTGCAAATTAGTTGTATTATGTATTAGTTTAATTTAAAAGTATTTCTCTAATTTAATTTTCATATTTATTCAATAGTATATTGGTATAGTTTGTATTGTTCTTGTGTCTGATTTCGGGCTTCTTTTTATTTTTACTTACTGCATTTTTGCCCGACCATTCTCGCACTTTCTCGTTATGTACTTTTATATTACTGCACTGCTGTCCTCATGTCTTCGCTCTGCCATCAGATGTTAACGTACACTTAAGGTCTAAGTTTGTCGCGATGTCTCTTCATATCGCTTCAAGCCATCACTAAATTAAAGGACTTTTATTTTAGGAAATATGTATTCTTCTTTCAGGACTGTTGTTAATTCGAAATGATATTTTTATAAAGTGCCATTAATCGATGGAGGTACGGTGTCCCCAGCTGGGTACGCCGGAGTTTCACCAACTCATCACACAAGAAAGGCTACAAGAGCTATTCTTAAAACCTTAGTATCATTTTGCGCATGTACGAAATAGCTACCGAACTTGTGTCGAAGCAGATCCATCCTCTTTGCGCATACGTTAAATAGTTGTCGAGTCGATGTCGAAGGTCGAATATCACGTTCGTCGAGTTCAATATTCTGTAATACCATTTTTTACTCGCCGTATCGATGTAAGTCAAATCAATGATACGCGAGAGCACGTTAATTAATGGATTATTTATTTGAGAAACCAAATGTGCGAAAATCGGGGTTTAAATTACCGCGAAAAGTTTTGTCACAGAACTAATCTTATAAGTCACTGAGTTATGCGAATGATGTGAAATGCGCGGCTCTCCGACGCACGTGAAGTAAGATATAAGGGAAGGAAAGTGCAGAATGGGCAAGATTCGTGTCGTTATTTCAGCCAGACAAATTATCGAAGAAAGTTGGTTTCTGTTCCGGAGGATACGTGTAATAGGAGAGAATGCCATGTCGCCGTCAACGAAGGCACTTCCAGCAGATAGACGATTTTACGAGGGGTATGGTGATCGGACTGAGAAGGGCGGGTTGGTCCTTACGTCAAATCGCAGCTGATACCCACATGGAGGCGAGCACGGTGCATCGGCTATGGCGAACATGGTTGGAACAAGGGAATGGGGGAACAAGGAGGGGTGCAGGTGCAGCCAGAGTGACGTCAGCACGCGTGGATCGACCCATCCGCTGATAACCTGTGGCGGTCCCGCAAGTCACTTGTACTGCGATTCTGCAGCATGTGCAAGATACCCTGAATGTTCCCGTGTCGACGATAACCATTTCCCGTCGATTGGTTGAATGTAGCTTGCACTCACGGCGTTCGTTAAGAAGACTGCCATTGAACCCACAGCATAGACGCCATCGTTTAGAATGGTGCCGGACTGGAGCGATGTTGATGACAGAATGGCGAAACGTTCTGTTCTCAGATGAGTCACGCTTCTGTTTATCCAGTGACAGTCGCCGCATACGTGTGTGGCGTCGACTTGGAGACATATCTAATCCGGCAGTAACTGTGGAACGCCTCACCGCGCGACAACGTGGCATAATGGTTTGGGGCGCTATTGCCTACGATTCCATGTCACCTCTAGTTGGTATTCTATGCACTATGACGGCCGAACGATACTTGGATAATATTCTGCGGCCGGTGGCAATCCCCTACCTTCAGGGGCTGCCTAATGCAATGTTT
>KK117466.1:251082-310092 GCA_000611955.2 Stegodyphus mimosarum
ATAACGCTCGACCACACAGCGAACAGGGCTCACATCTGCCAACATGCTCTGCAAGGTATACAGATGCTTCCCTGGCCACCGTACTCTCCTGACCTGTCACCAATCGAACATGTATGGGATGTGATTAGACGCCGTTTGCAGACTCTGCCCCTGCCTTGTTCAGAAGACGAACTGTGGCAAATGGTTGAAAGGGATTGGGGAGCCATCCCTCAGGACACCATCCGCACTCTTATTGACTCTATGCCTAGACGTGTCACGACGAGAGTGCCGGCATAGTGAAAACTATTCGAGGTGGTAAATATATACTGCCACAAGAATTACGAAAACGCGTACTCTCTACTCTTGAAGCTCTACGAGATCTTTCTCTGAAAGAACACCTCTATAGATCTGAAGTTACTGACAGTGCTTGTTAACGCTGAAAAAATTCCAAGACCGGATGTTATAGATAGTGCAGTCAATACTGAACAAACTCCTGCCAATAACGCAATAATTACCACAGACGAAAGGTCTACTTTGGTTAACACTGCTATAACTAATTGACCCTTATTCCCTCTACAACTACAGACCTTTGCACACGTCTTACGAGGCATAAATAAACATAGTCTGTTTATCCATCCAAAGGATAAAACACGTCCAAGCGACTTACATCGTGAATTGCAAGAAAAGGTTCCACTTGGGAAAATTCCAGTGGTGGTTAATAGAATCCAGCCTGGTCCATAGGGTGGTTTAGAGGTCTTTTGTAACAGCAAAGAAGATGTTAACAAACTCCAGGAACATATACAGAAGGCCGCAATGCATGCAGCGGTCAAACAACGGCAAAAGCGACGTCCAAGATGTGGAATACACAATGTCCCGGAGCGAATCAAACAGGAGGAGCTCATTGCCGAGCTTAGCGCCACGGTAAGAATTTCAGCCAACTCCTATAAGCCACTGTTTAGACTTAAAGAACGACGCCCTAATAGGGTAGAGTGCACCTCAAAGAGCTTTGCGGCCGCACTCAAAGTCAGAAGAATTTTCGCAGCTTGGCAAGAGCATAATATCAAGGAATTCTTGGGAATACGAAGATGTTATCATTGCCAACAATTTGGACACTCCCAGGACACGTGTAGAAGTAAAAAGATGTTCTGTGCCTTCTGCTCTGGATCCCATAGAGTTAGCGAATGCGATGCAGAATCACCAGCCTGCATCAACTGTGAAGATACCATCAACCGTTTCGGCACTCGCTACAACTCCCAACACCTGGACTGTCCAGTCTACCAGCGAGCAGCCCACAATGTCCGGTGCAACACAGGATATTGATTTTTTTGCACTACAATCCACTCCCACGCATAATATAACTGAAATAAGTCCTACAATTCCTATTATTCCTTCACAAAGAATCTCAGTGAAGCCAATTAAATACCTACAAATTAATTTACAACATGCGAAGGCTGCCACTGCTCAAGCAACTCAGTATGCAATAGAGTACGAAGCGGATATCATATTTGCACAGGAGCTGTACGTCAGGAATGGAGTCGCTACTGGCTTCCCGCTGCAATGGAAAATTTTTCAGAAAGAGGTGTCAGGACTGAGTATTCTGTGCATAGTTTTAGAAAACATGTTTAAGTACTAAGTTTAAGTCCTTATCCTCAAGTCCTGAACTGGAACAGGGAGCTGAAAAATATTGGCTTTGTTCTGATGTAGATACTGTGCTGGAGAATAACTGCACTTGAAAGGGATTTGAAATCCTCTTTTATTAAATCACTATTATTTACACACTTCTCAACTCGGGAGAGATACAGAAAGTAAAGTCCACACTTGGGCCTAACTTAACAAATCAAATAAATTTAATACTAAAATTAGAATAGAAATTAAATTAAACTTTGCTCGCAGAGCAATTCGCGGAGTTTGGCCTCTAACTAACTGGTGCGTAGCAAGAAATACTAATACTAGCGCACTTCAATTTATTTCAATATGCAATCACGTAGTAAGCACTATGGCCTTTAATTTTAGTTGCTAGCTGGTCAGGCGAACGTCGAGCAGAATGACCGTGATCTGAGACTAAAACTCTCTTACACTAAGAGGTTTCTACCACTGGTTTAAATAGTACTTGGCTGTACTTCAAAATTAGCATTAGCTGAAAACGCGCGCTTCTACTGACGGGAAGTTGAAACGGAGAAGAGATAGAAAGATTTAAATTAAAATAAAACTTGGTTAGTTTAACTAAAACCTTGCATACTTCCCTCCAGAATTGCGGTAGTTAAACTACTGTGGTCCAAACGGACCATGTTGAAACTCGCAATTCTAAACAAATAGTCGAAATTTAAAACTTCTAAACTTAGGCCAACTCTTACAAGACAATATCTGTTTGTGAAACAAGTTTACCGACGAAATTTTCTTGAACAACAGTCTTCAACATTTGTTTTCATCTAAGTCTTACTCCTTCCAGCAAAATCTGGAAGGAAAGGAATTTTAGTACAACATAATAACAGTAATTTCCAGGTACAATTCTTTATTCTTACCCGTGTAAATTCGCACACACACATTATCATTCAGGCACAATTAAATTCTTCCCCCAATGCTCTCTCACCGGTGTTGGATGCAAAGCAAACCGCCATTGCGGGTTTTCTGTGTTCGGGGGTGTTCAAATCTTCCACCTACGATCGACTAACATTAGTTAGAACTTGACATACAAGACGTGAAAAAACGCCCTATAACCAGCTAAACCTGAGGTCCTCACTAGCTTTATGTCTAACACTTTAAGTGTATTTGGTGGAGAGCCTATTTAACACTTGCATTCTAAAATTACTCAACTTTAACTTTTCATGCATACAATTCGCAGTTTTCACACACAATTCACATTGATATTGCACTTAGCGTGCATTGCTAGCATAATATTATTTGTTACATTTTATAACACTTTAACAATTTCATAGCAATCATGAAATACAAATGTAGGTTAAATTTCTAAGCTTACAGCAAGTGCTTTCTATTCCTTTCTCAAGGTACTTTCCTGAAATATTCCATTACACTGAAATAATAGTCCATAGACTAAATCGTGTTCTTCAATTTTCCGATTTTTCATTCTAGACATTTTACAAGTCTTTCGACAAAGCGTCATACAAAATCATTTAGTTAACATTTTTCTTTTCAGCAATTCATTGCTTTTACAAAATTAATCTATTTACAATGCTTAAGAATCTACTTTACAAACATTAAGTAATTTTAAGTCTTTGCAGAATTACAATTTTTTTAAACAAAAACATTTTTCTTTCAAGATGAGAACTTATCGCCCACTTGGCGTAAAACTCAACCTAGCTTGAGGTAAAATAGACCCTGCAACTTGCAGTACACTCGAAAATTAACTAAACTTTTGAATAAGAAATTCTACTTATCTTGTTGTGCTCATCCATCCTTTTCTTGGCCCAATCCTTGAAGGTTTGGTACGTTGACGCTTGGGCCAGTCTCCTTGACTTTGGTTTTTGGTCCTTGGAAGCTTGCTCATCTCTTTTCCTTTTACAATTCCGTCGTTGTATCCTCGCGTATTTGCTCTGAGGAGGAGGTTGTTCTGCTGGGCGTTTGGTGGACTGTGCCCTTCGCTCTTGGGCCCTTGTTCGTTGCTGCTCCTGGTTCCTGCTGTATTCGGGACTTTGATTCTCAGGCTGCAATCGACGCTGCTTGCTTCTCAGGCACCTGTCCGATGATTCCGCAGATCTTTTGGATACATTGGGCTTTCCTTGCCCATTCTGCTTTCGTCTTTTGGTTTTCTCGTAGGTCTGCTCACCTGCATCGTGAGACTTTCTTTTGAATCCACATTTTTGGTTCTTACTTCTACTTTGTTGAAGGGGAGCTTTCTTTTTCTGACTTTTCGATGCCGTTGTAGCTGGTTCCTGCTGTTTTCGCTGAGGTAAATCTTCCGTGTGACTACGTTGGCTCGGATCCTGAAAAAAATCTTTAAATATTGGCATTCTGTTTCTATGATAAAAAGGGTTTATCTGGTCCACATTTGCCGTGGTTCTTTGTCCATCATTTCTTTTTAATATAACCAATGCTTGTGTGACTTTTTCAATTATGAAAGGGCCTTCAAAACACGGAAAGAATTTCCCCACCTTTTCTTCTGGGGCATTTGACAAGTTATGTTTTATTTTCAGAACTTCATCTCCCACATTATACTTGACCCCTCTTCTCTTTTCGTCATAATACAATTTTTGTTTTCTCTGGGCCATTTCTCTATTTCCCGTCGCTTCCCGTTTCAACTTCTGTATATCACTTATTTTGAATTCTTCTGCCCTTTCCTGGACAAAGAAAAGTTTATCTAAGGGTGTTAAAATTTTTCTTCCAAGAAACAGTTCAGCGGGTGTTTTTTGTGTAGTATCGTGTTTGGCGGTCCTAAGGGCAAATGCAAATTCATTTATATGGCTATCCCAGGTAGAATGATAGTTTTTTACATAACTTCGAATTATTTTCACTACATTTCTATTAACCCGTTCCGCTATGTTTGACTGCGGACGATACGGGACCATCTTTAGATGACGTATGCCCAGTTTTGCACACATTTCCTCAAACATTTTACTAACAAACTGAGGACCATTGTCTGAAATAACTTTTAGGGGCGCCCCGTATTTTAAAATATACTTATTTAGAATTGAATCTACTACAATTTTTGCAGACGCGCGTTTTAACGGAATTAACTCTAACCATTTGCTAAAATGATCCACTATAACTAAAAGATATCGGCTTTTATTAACTTTACTTCGAGGGTAAGGTCCAAGTAAATCGATGCCTATTATTTGATTTGGGAATTCTGATTTAATACTATTTAGGAACCCGGCCGGGCGGAAATTAACATAATTATTTAATTGACATGTTGGGCACGACTGGACATACGCCCTAGTAAACTTTTGCAGTTCTGGAAAGAAAACTGCCTCGCGAACTCTCTGAACAGTTTTTCTTATACCTAAATGAGCCGAAATGGCACAATCATGCAACTCTTCTAATACATTCAACCTCATGCTAGCTGGGATAACCGGTCTATATTCATGATTCTCATTAGTAGCTTTCGTATAGAATAACAGTCCGTCAATTAATTCGTAATTTTCGGCCCTATTTCTTATCGGCACAATATCCGGATGATTGAAATTCTCAGGGTCGGCCAAATAATTGTATATATTTTTGAACTCCGGATCTTTTTTGAGTTCGGCTATTACTGTTTCACGAGAATCTAATACTTTGGATGTTAACATGGCTATCTTAATTACACTTCCATTTTCATCTAAGTTAATTCTGCTTAAAGCATCTGCCACAACATTTTCTTTTCCCGGCGTATGTTTAATTATTAGGTTATATTCCTGTAATTTGAGAGCCCACCTTATTAATCTGGGTGATAAATTTTTTCCAGAATAGAGTCTAGTGACCGCCGCGTGGTCGGTATATACAGTTACTGGAGAACTTCCAAAGAACACACGAAATTTCTGTACTGATGCTAACACTGCGAGAGTTTCTCTCTCTGTTGCGGAATAGTTTCTTTGGGTTTCATTTAATGTTCGGCTGAAAAAAGCCACGGGCTGACCATTTTGGGAAAGCACTGCACCAATCGCGAAATCTGAAGCGTCCGCTGAGATCTCTAATCCGTTATCGCCTTCTGGAAATTTTAAGACGGGAGCTTGAGTCAATGCGTCTTTCAGTTTTTGAAACGCCAAGTTGGCTTCTGCTGACCACGAAAACCTAGCTTTCTTTCTTTTCAACTTTAGCAGCGGCTCAGCTATTTTTGCAAAGTCTTTAATGAAGGACCGATAGTATGAACACATGCCAAGAAACGACGATAATTTCTTCGCTGTTTTAGGAACAGGATAATTTTTAATAGCTATTATTTTTGATTGATCAGTTTCGATTCCCTTTTGGGAAATTTTAAATCCTAAATAACGTAACTCTTTTGCGGCAAATTTATATTTGGACGCATTTATCTTTAAACCAGCTTCATTTAACAATGAAAACACTTTTCTTAAATCTTGTAAGTGTTGTTCTAGATTACTACTCGTAATTATTATATCGTCTAAATATATGAACGTGCTTTTACCAAGGACTTGTCTTAAGACGATGCCCATACATCTTTGGAACGTTGCCGGCGCGCCGGATAAACCAAAAGGCGTTCTAAGAAATGCGTACGTGCCAGAGTTAGTTATGAACGCGGTTTTGTGTACGTCTTCGGGTTTTACCCCAATCTGAAAATAGCCACTCGTATGATCTAACGTAGTCATGTATTTTGTAGACGAAATATTTCGAATTATTTCTTCAATTATCGGCAACGGATATACAGGATATTTTGTAACTGAATTTAACTTGCGATAATCTATAGCAAAGCGCCACCGCTTCGGGTGCGTAATCGGGTAATCATTATTTTTCCTACACAGAACAACGGGGCTAGCATAACTGCTAGAAATTGGCGTGATGATTTTATTCTTTAACATCTCTTTCATATGACATTCAATTATTTCTTCTTTGACATTATCATATCTATATGGCTTTTGCCTGACTCGCTGAGCATCCCCCGTGTCAATGTCGTGGTTCATAACCTGTGTGAAACCCGGTACATCGCTAAATAAATTCGAAAATTCACTTACCAGTCCTTGGATTTTTTCCTTTTCTTCTGCTGGTAAATGTTGCAAGTCCAGCTGCGGGAGCTTATCATTCTTGGTCTCTATTGGTTTCATATTTAACGTCAACTCTCCCCCTTTGAAATCAATTTTTGCTTCTGCCAAACTAAAAAAGTTCACACCTAGAATAATACATGTTTGCAGGTTTCGCACAATATAAAATAAAATTTTTACCTGTTCGTTGTTGATACGCACGAACAACGGTACTTTTCCTAAACAGCTACACTTCTCCCCTTGGGCTGCTATGACATCCGTGTCTCTTGCACTAAAAATTCTGTAACGGCGAAAGTGCTTTTTGAAGAATCTTTCCGATATAAAGCTGCTTTGGGCTCCTGTATCCAAGAGGGCTGTCGCCGGTATGTTGTTAATTAGAACTTCAATCTTCGGTAAACTCAAATTCTTCACGTCCACGGTGTTTAAATTGATTTTGGAAGGGTTTTGCGCTTCTTCGGACTTCTTCACCTTCCTTGAAGAAATCCATCTTAGTTTAAATTCTTCTTATTCTGGTTGCCCTCGGAATCTTTGCTTGTTCTTCTATTGAATTCCCTTCGTTCGCCGCTCGATTTAGGAGACACATCTTTCTTCGGCCATTGCTTCGCCTTATTCCCGTAACTTTGATTTTGCTTCTGCTGGGGTCTTGGCGAACTCCACTGACTTCTTCGCTCAAATTGGCGTCGTCGCTCGTTGTCGGCTGTTCTTCGGCTTTCAAATTGTACTGCGAGTTCAAATAATCTGTCTAGCGTCGTTGGGTTCCTTAGTTCGATGAAATCTTGAACTTGGGGAAGTAGCCTAGGAAGTATAATTTGAATAACTTCAGGATCCGGGCGACTTCCATACAACAGCTTGAAAACTTGAATTTTTCTCAAAATAAAATTAGACAAACCTTCTATTTTTTCTTGATATCGACTAAAGAGTTCCGCTTCCGGTCTGGCCCGTACTGCGGGAAAGGCTTTCCCCAAGGAATTTTTGAAATTTTCATACGTATATGTGGGGCTTCCTGGTTCCCCCAAGAGATTCTTTCCAATGCACTTGAACCAACTTAGCGCTTGGCCCTTCAAAGCGCTGGTAGCGAGAGCGACTTTCTGAAATTCGTGAGCTGGATATAGCATGAAGTGGGAGTCTAGCTTTTCCGGGAAATTGATTACGGCTGTCTTGCCGTCAAAACTTGCCGCTGGCTTCATGGCTGCTCGCATGGTTTGTGCGATGTAGCCAAATCCTTCTAAGCCAGGAAGTGCTATCTCAGGATTCTGGACAGGTACAGCAGGTATCTCAGGTTCGTCTTCTTGTCTTTGAGGCCATCCTCTTCTTTTTGTTCGGGCGCCACTGTCAGGACTGAGTATTCTGTGCATAGTTTTAGAAAATATGTTGAAGTACTAGGGTCCTTATTCTCAAGTCCTGAACTGGAACAGGGAGCTGAAAAATGATGACTTTGTTCTGATGTAGATACTGTGCTGGAGAATAACTGCACTTGAAAGGGATTTGAAATCCTCTTTTATTAAATCACTATTATTTACACACTTCCCAACTCGGGAGAGATACAGAAAGTAAAAGACCTCACTTGGGCCTAACTTAACAAATCAAATAAATTTAATACTAAAACTAGAATAGAAATTAAATTAAACTTTGCTCGCAGAGCAATTCGCGGAGTTTGGCCTCTAACTAACTGGTGCGTAGCAAGAAATACTAATACTAGCGCACTCCAATTTATTTCAATATGCAATCACGTAGTAAGCACTATGGCCGTTATTGCCAAACAAATGAAACATTTACAAGCATACAAATGGGGTCTCAACCCTCATATTCAAAAGCTTCTCTACACGAGTGTGACTGAAAAAATGGTCTCATATGCCGCTGCGATATGGGCCAACCCCATGTAGGCGCAAAAAATCAGACATCTGTCTTCCATCCAAAGGCCATTTGCACTTAACATTACTCGTGCATATTGCACAACGGCCTCAGACGCAGTCAATGTTTTAGCCGGACTACTCCCCCTGCACATTCGTGTAGAAGAGGAAGCTTCCCGACAACTCGTCAAACAACTACGTAGGCCTGCAACTTTCGCAGAAGACATCTTCCTTCCTGAAGAGTATGAAGCACAGGCTCCCCACTTACACATCTACCCCTCGCAGAAGGGCGTCGGGGTGAGAATACGATTTAACCCAACAGCTACTGATTTATATTTACATACAGAGATCTATACTGATAGATCAAAAATGGATAACAACACAGGCAGTGCGCTTATAGTTCTACAGGACCAATCAAATATTTATCAATGGAAAGGTCAGCTACGCACTAATAATAGTGTATTTCAGGAAGAGGCAGTGGCAATTGAGCAAGCAATATGTTACCTGCAAGAAGTGCAGATTACACTTGCAGTGATAAAACAGACAGCCAGTCTTCTTTATATGCTATCAACAACCCAGAACACTACTCCCCAATTATCCAGCAGATACAACAAGATCTACGAGACCATCCGGAAATTCATATCTCACTGGAATGGATAAAGGCCCATGTCGGTCATTATGGCAATGAGCTTGCTGACAGATTGGCTAAGGGAGTTGCCAATGGACAGGCTAACATTCAAGTTAATATTCCATGGCCCATTTCCCACCTTAAAACCTATGGCCTTCCACTTAAGGCCATAGGTCAATGGCAGGAAGAATGGGACTCGAGCCAAACGAGCCGCCGTATGCAATACCATCTCGCGTACGTTGATACAGTTCGAAATATTAACAATCCCAATCTCGTTAGATATGTTACAGGACATGAGTCTTTTCCACAATACTATGCACGATTTGGCTTAAGTAATACTGAGCTCTGTTGTTGCGGAGATGTGTATACGCCAGAACATTACCTCTCAACATGCCCACTGATTGCTGGTTCACATATTCCTCTCCCAGATGCTAATCGTCAAGCATTTTGCAATTTTTTAATTAAACAGCGGCATCTGATCCGTCAAATTGTAAATATAATGGATAAACTATCCACATTAGGCTGGGACACATGCCGCCTAACTTCATAAGCGCACAACTGAATGCCAAACCCATATTCTGAAGGTACTAGAGCATCCTGTACTCTATATCAGAAATGTGTTAATTATCAATATGTACCAACCTAATCTTGAAAGTATAAGGTTTCAACTGTAAGCTCTTGATCTTCTTGCTAAACATACGCTGTGAAACCCTATGTGGAGGACAGTGAGCAAATCTAGGCTATGTCCTTTAGTGTTGAAGTCAGAAGGAGGGTTTAAAGGACCCTTTAATTTAAATAATTACAAATCTCCGACTTGAGAGTAAGCCACTACTTGGGCTGAACTAAAATAATATAAAATAAAGCGCGTTAACAATTCAATTTCCTAAGTTTAACTTTAAGTAGGAAGGCGAGGGAAGCTTAACTCTCAGTGAAATGCAATAATGCGAATTTCACGAGTAAGAACTAGTAAATGCAATTGCCTATGAAGGCGAACTTTCACTAGACAGAGGAATTATTTGCGCGCACAGCCTTGCGGCGATAAATCCAAGACTCTGTCTCTTTTCCTCGTTAACCCCTGCCTTTTAAATTCTATCAGATATCTACGATTTGCATAAATATCTCGCTCGCGCTAAATTCGGGAAGCAACTGAAACTTCGAGATATCGATAGGAAAGTTCAAACTAAAAATAACTTGGTTAGTTAAAATAATGAACGCTACAAATGTATACATCGAATCATGTACTGCCTAAACTTTAATCTTTCATTATTATATATAAAATGTAGTTCAGGCATCAATCATCAAAATATTCCAATATATGCGTAATGTAAAAGTATCGCAATATTGGTACATATTTATCAGCATTCAAACGTAGTAACTATCTTATACATATAAGGGTCATGCGGAAGTGTTTAAGCACACCTGTGGTGTAATGATGCACTAAATTAATTTATAGCTACTTATACGCATTTTAGAATGTATTGCGTATTATGTATCTCACATAGTGTTAACTTTGACAATGTGATTCTTTGTCAGCTACTCTGTTTGTGCAGCTCTTAAACTCTACAGCCAAGTACTCTTCCTGTATATTTTTAAAATTATGCAAAGTGTTAAACACACCTACGATGTAATAGTCTACTCATCCAGTACTTCATTTGGGAATTAAATTTTGTGTCTGTCTAATGCTAATTTAATATGTTTGCATACAGCATTTAAGTCAGATATGTATTTTCACTCATTAAATTATTTGAATTTGCACCCTGTATTGTGCATAACAATCATACGTTTTGTTGCAACATTATTTACATTTTATGTATTTTTATATCTTGCCTTACGTACAGCATTAAGAATGTTTTAAATCTTTTGGAGGAGGCAATTACCTCGTATACCTTACGTAAGTAAACATACTTACAACGTTTTATGTTAACCTAACCACATATTTCTGTTGTATTATATCTATGACATCTTAGATGTAATTACTCCTGCTGTGTACATTGTACCATGCTTTATTTGTAATACTAGTTACCTATGTTAATGCTGATGTCTAGATAATGGTGGGCGTGGTGCTGTACTGATTAACCGCTATGGTAAAAGGACAGTGCCCACGTCCCCCGTCACTTATCACTTATCCTACTGAGGCAACGCCGTTCTCGCTCTGTATTCTGACTATCATTTTGAAAAAAGATCACTTATTGCTGTTTGCTGTCTCCGTCTTTTTTCCAAATTTCATCACTTTCTGACCACTCCTTTTTGGTGTTGCATTTTCAGTGTCGAGCAGTGTACCTATTCTTTGGACAAAATTTACGAACAGTTGGTTCAGCCTTTCTTTATAGAGACATTAGGAATTTTTGAAGCAGGAGACGTGAAAAATGAGCAATGCCCTCGTCGGGACTCGAACCTGAACCTTTCGAATGCAAGCCGAATGTGGTACCGTTACACCGCGACGGCATGCCGAAAGAAGTGTTTATTAGCTCGGAACGTTTACTTTCCTTAGTAAACTTTCGAATACGTATGCATTTCTTTCTTTCATGTTAGACATCATAGCTAACATATTTGCGTAAAGAGGATATGCAGGGAATTGCAGGATCAAGGATTCATTACTTCATTTTAAGGTATCCAATTACCTTTAAAATGCAATGTTCGATCATAATACCGTTTTTGCCATTTTAGCTTTAATATTATAATCTAACTTTCTGTTTTTCCCCATCTGCTTAAATATTAGGAAGTAAATCAAAAACGGAAGGGAAACTAACTGCATTTTAATCATACTGAAATATTTATCAAACGGTTTTCCTTATGATTACTTATCGTTACAAACAGAAACTTGTATCAGTTAGCTGTCAAGCAGTACTTTAAAAATGGGAAAAGAGAAAGGAGAGATGAGAAAGAGATGGAGAAAAAAAGTATGAAAAGGGATCGCAGAAGAGCTCTTTTGCGATAACCATGCGGTATTAGACTGCCACGTAACAGACCCAGGATAAATCCAAAAAGAGAATATGAACCTAATGCGCTACTGTATTTCTCATCGGTGCTAATGGATACAGACATAAGTAAGCAAATACATACCGAGCAGCACCAAGCGACTACATCATTACGTGACTGCTACATTATGATGGGGATCATAACTGTGAAATTTAGGACTGCTATACCAGAGATCTTAAGTTACGCAAAACTGGGATGAAAAGAAGAGAAAGAGATAAGAAAAAGAATGTAGAATGGTTATTAAAAGAACCAAGCACGGAGGTGATAAAATAAGTAAGAAGTAACGATACAGCAGCTTTTCTTATTAGTGAAAGAAGAACATGGAAGAAGTAGAGAAAGCTACGAAGAATGGAGAAGAGGAGGAAAGTTAAGCTGATAAATAAATAAGACACCAGCGCACCATTTGGATGAGAAAATGAAAGTGATGGGAATAACGAAGCGGAAGGAAAGATGACCAAGACCAAATATGTGAGGGGAATAATTTGAATTTCACATGTGCGAGAATTATAAGATTATGCCATGGTTGTTAGCAAAAGCACGAAAAGGCAATATAAGAAATGCGAAATGTTACTATGAAGAAAGACAGAGGCAAATACAATAATACGTGAAAAATTTGAAGAAGAGAAAGATAAAAGACAGTTGGGAAGAAATTAATCATGTTGTAAGGTATATTTTAATTTTATAGCAGTTATTTTAATTTACGTAACCTTTCCTATCTTCAACTTACAAATCCCTAACGGAGGGAAGTTTCAGAATCGTGTTGAATGCAAATGAGGAAAAAAAGCATTAAAGGAAAGTTCAACTTATTTCGTGAGAGAGAGCTAGGAATCCTGAGTAGCGAGCGTTTGCGTTTGGGCTAAGTCTCTCTAACTGCTGTTATGCTCTGCCGTATATTACGTGCCATTTGATAATTCGCCGGCCAGTTTAAAACTAAGGGCCAACTCCGTTAGATTTGTATTAGCTTCGGCTAAATCTCTTAATTATTTATAGTTAGTTCTTATTTCTTATATTTTGGAGTTCAAGCCCGAGCAGCGGCTTTGTTGTAAGCCCGAAGAAAGGGGGCCGACAGTTCATCTTGAGTGAATAAAGGGTAATTAACCCTTCTTGAGTTTACGATTACTGTTATTTCGAACTAGGCGATGATTCGCTTACAGTTCAATGGGTTCTTCGACATTTAAATTGGCAGAATCTAAGTGAGGAACGCTGCATTTGGCTCCCGAAGCTTAAACTGACTATGTCATTAGGCAATGAAATATTCACGCTGACCCCTCCAAATTTTCAAACCCCTGAGGCACTAGTAAACTCGATGGAGGGATTTGGTTTCATAATAGAAAGCATGCGGGTACCTATGAAAACAGCTGCAACGTTCAATGGGAAAGGTTCAGTGATGACTTTTGCTAGAGCAAATAGAGCTGAATTTTACACTACATGCCGTAAATCAGCTGCAGAAGATTACCATTGCAACGGCTAACTTAAAAGGCTGATCCCTTAGTTGATTCAAGGGCATCGGGAAATTCCTCCTGGGGATTCAGTTTCCGAAACGCACAGCTGCGAAAATTTCAAAACCGCGTTACTAAAAGCGTTACTCGTAGTCAAAGACCGAGCAAAATTCGAGGCAGAGCTCTTCAATAAATACCAGACGAGTGACGAAGATTTTACCAATTTTATTCTGAGGAAAATAAAAGTCTTCAATCTATTGTATGAAATGAGGCAGGATAGTGAATTAATTAAGGTAATTTTGCCGCTTCTACATCTTTCGATTTAAGATTTTATGGAAGTGAGAAACTCACAGACACTCGAAAGTCTATTTCAACTCGCCGTGAAATTCTAAAGTAGAACAGCTGAAAACGCGCGTTCAGCAAATTCTCGCCAGAGCGAGTATTCGATGTTTTCGTCTGATAAGTGATGTCAAAATAAGCATCATCCTTATCGGCAATCGAAGAACATCGAAAAAGGCGACAGCAAGAAGACGGGTCAAACAAACCTATCTGGCGATAAAAAAAAGAAGCAGCAGAGGCAAGAGGCGGATAAGCAAAACGATTAAAACTTGAAAGGGTGGCCAAGAAGAGGGTCCGGTCACTCTCTGTGAAGAAAAACCCCTCGGAGATTAAATACCGTACTGGCACAGAATTTGGCTTGCCAGAAGTTCATATCCTGTTAAACAACATACCTACTACGGGTTTACTCGACACCAGAGGGCAGTGCAGCTTTTTGTGACAAGATTTTTTCAAAGAGAATTTTCGGCGTTACAGACTTTTTAAAACCACGAGCAGAAAGTAATTGCGACCCAAGGTAAACAGTGTGTGTGAATTGGAAAAATAAGACTGCACGTACAGATCAAAAACGAAACTCAAAAAGTTAATTTTCTTGTAGTAAAAGATTTAGTAACTTCGATTATTTTTTGAGCCGAAATTTTATGCGCAGAGAGCGCGAACTTAAATTCTAAGAACTCTACCTTACGGGTTCAAGTGCAGGCTGTAGAAGAAGGGAAAGTCACGCTGGAAATAGAGCTGAATCCCCTCCAGGAAGAGGATAAGAAGAAAATTGAAAATTTGGTAAGAAATTTTTATAAGTTGTTTGATGCTTCTCCAGGCTCACGAAATTAATTTTGGAAATGCCCCCCTTCCCAGTTCGGTCTAAACCATATAGGTATGACCAGGTTAAAGAAAATATTTAGAGTAGCACATTAAAGAGATACTGGCCAATAAAATAATTATCTCGAGTAGTACCCCCTACGCAAGCACTGTAGTTTTATACCGGAAGAAAAACGGCCTCCCACTATCAGACCCGAATTCGTGGAGGTTTCGCGTTGACTACTGTAAATTGAATTGTATAAAGAAATATTATACATATCCTCTGCCGATAATCGATGAGATAATCCGAAAAATACGATCCAGTAATTATATGACTACGCTTGACCTGACGTTAGGATATTTTCAGATTGCAGTAAAACCCGAAGATGTGGAGAAAACCGCTTTTGTAACGAAGTCAGACTTGTATGCCTTTTTGAGAATGCGGTTTGGCTTAAGCAAAGCTGCGGCTATATTCCAGAAGGTAATGGATATCATATTAAGATCTGTCCCAGGGAAAAGTACGCTCATCTATTTCGAATGATATCACAATAACAACTGAAACTATCGATGAGGACATAGATCACTTAAGTTTTTTCATTATTAAACGAAGCTGGCCTCAAGGTGAATCCCAAGAAATGTAAATTTGGGGGAAGGAACTTAAATATTTCCGATATAAGATCTCGGAGAAAAGGCACAGAAGCTGATAATTCTAAAATCTTAGCAATCAAGAGTTAACTGCCTCCTAACACAGCGAAAAATTAGCATCCTTTTTGGGCATGTGCTCACACTTTCAATCCTTTATTAAGGATTTCGTGAAGATAGTTGAACCCTTGCTGTTCTCAAACGCAAGAAAACTAGATTCACATGGACAACAGAGGAGAACACTGCGTTCAAAGAATTAAAACACACATTAATTAATGCCCCAGTACTCAGATTACCAAAAAGGGGAGCATAGTTTAGAAATCGCGGCAGATTTCTCTGATTTCGCAGTAAGCTTCGTCCTTTCCCAAAACGGGCAGCCAATTTCATACTTCAGTAAAACTCTGAATCAAACTCAACGAAATTATACCGTGAAGGAAAGAGAAACTCTCGCTGTCTTATTAGCATACAGAAATTTTGAGTTTACTTTGGAAGTATCCCGGTGATAGTGTATTCAGACCGTGCGACAGTTGGTCGCTTGTATTCCAGAAAAAACCTTTCCTCCCGGCTTATACGCTGGAAGTTAAAGTTTCAGGAGTGCAATTTAGAAATAGAACACACGCCCGGAACGGAAAATGTTGTCGCGGATGCCTTATCAAGAATTAAGCTTGACGAAGAGGGAAATACTTTAGATATACGCTGTTCACCTTGAAAATAATTGAGTCCAGATAAACAATAATTGCAGGACTGAAGACGGACCCTGAGTTCAAAGATTATTTTATTATTATTATGCATATCTCGAAGACCCCAAACACTTCGAGAATGTAGACATTACACCAATCAGAAATAGGGCAGTCCACTATGAAATCATTGATAAATTGCTATTTTACACAAAATTAGTTAACGATAATCAAGAGTACCGGCCAGTGATCCCAGCGAGTCTACGATTAAATATTCGAGAAGAGCTGCATGATTCATCTACATCAGGCCACTTCGGTATTAGGAAAACGTTGCAAAGGTTCGGCGAAGTGATTTGTTTTCCGCAGTTACAGAAAGTTGTGACGACGTATGTTAGATCATGTCATATACGCCAATTAATTAAAGATGTTCATTATAACTCGACCGGGTACTTAAATGATATCAAAACTAGTTTCCTCAATGAGTTGGGGGGCATCGATTTGCTCTAACCGTACCCCAGAGCAAGGCTAAATAAAAATAGATATCTCTTAACTATCATTGATCATTTTTCAAAATGGGTGGAAATAATTTCCCTTAAACGAACATCAGCAAAAATCGCGTCAGATTCGTTTTTAAATAAATATCTTAAAATACGGGGTCCCCATCTAAAATAATATCTGATAAGGGAAAACAATTTGTCAGTCAGTTATTTGAAAATCTTTGCACGGGACTTGGCATAAGCCATCTGAAAATGATACCATAGGCCGCAATCGAATGTAGCGGAACGCACAAACAAGAACATTGTTAAAATTATTTAGGGGTACTTTCAGAATAATCATGACCGTTGGGATAGCTGTGTAAATGAATTAGCTTTTGCTTTAAGAACGGCGAAAGATGATACTACGCAAAAGACCTCCAAGAATTCTTTTTAGAGAATAAAATTTTAACTCGCCTAGATAAACTCTTTTTTGTGCAACAAAGGCAAGGAGAATTTAAGTTAAAGGACATTAAATAAAGCACTGATGAGGCCGTAAGAAACTCGGATTCAGCTAGGCTGAAACAGAAAATACATGACGATATAAATAGACGGCAGGTGGAATATTCTGCGGGTCAAAAAGTACTGAAATTGAAACATCTGCACGGGAAAATAAAGCGGCCAAATTTCAGCCAGATTCCAAAAACCTTTGTGACTGAAAAAGTTAAATTCACGACGTTATATTTAAGGGCTACAAATGGCCAGAAAACTGTGGCTAACGTTGAATAAGTTAAACCATATTACAGTCGAAGTGATTTTGAAAGTTCTCTTTCAGGAACCTGGAAGCGTGCCAAGAGGTTCGGATGGGCAAACATCACAGTTGGTTCCCCCAGGAGAGAAAAGGAAGCCTACGGAAAATTCGAATGGAAGGTGAGCTAAGCGAGTTTCAGTGCAATGAGCTCCAGGACCAGCAGTACAGAGGAAAATTTTGCACGAATGGAAGGCCAGCTAAACGAGTTCCGTCGCAGCGAATTCCGCCAGCTGAATAGAGGAAAACGTCATCGAATGAAAGGCGAGCGAGTTGCACCACAACCGGTCCCAGGGTCAGACAAAAAGAACAGCAACCATGACGAAAAAGAGAGCTGTTCCACCACAGAAGGGTCCAGACTCAAAGAATTAAACCTCAGCAGACGTTCACGGTTACCCATCGAAAACCGCCGCAAGGGAGACCGGAAAGGATCCAGCACAAAGAAATCTGAGGGGTAAAAGGTTAGTCAAGTCTACTCCCACGTCGCTCCCGCGGACAATGAAGTCCAAAAGGAGGGCAAAAGACCCAGAGGAAAGGAGCACTCCGCAAAAAATCAAGCGTAGAAGCGACTACCAGAATCCTCAATCGGCAAGAAAGGCAACCTGACTCAGCGCAAAGGGACAGAAGAGTAATTCCCGAAGGAAAATGAAAGTCCCCCTAGGAGCAAAATTCGTCTGCAGAGCTTAAATTGCCCCAACTGGGAGGATTTTTTATATAAAAGAATGGAGGAGTTCAGAAAGCAAAAAGATAAGTAAAAATTTTTCTTTGTTTTCTCATATAGAATTGAAGTTCCGTTTATATCATTTTGTTCAAACTTGCTTTTCTCAAGCAGGAACTATAGTTAGATGCTGCTAAAAGCAAGTTTTTTTTTCTTTTGAGTTCGAAGTAAATATCTTTTAATATCATTTAAATATCTTTTTAATACATTTAAATATCTTTTAGTCTGAAAGACTTGAACTTACGATGAAATTGTTGTAAACTAGAAGTTAAAATTAAATTGTAGAAAGGCATTGCGAACTATGTATAGCAACTGTGTAGGTTTTGATGTAAAATGATTATAAAAATTTATATGTTGAATGTGTAAAAATGTTTGTGTTGAAAGTAAATTTTATGTGATGATTGTAAAAGTGCTTTAAAATTTAAACTTTGTTTAAATGAAATACTTGAAAACTTTGTTTAAATAAAAGATTGGAAAGAAAGGAAATAGAATGAATGCGTTCAAGCTAAGCTGTCCAGTTAGACAAAAACTTAAAACACTTTCGCGCGTGTTTCACTAGGTATAGTATTGAAATTAAGGGGCCATTTGAGGTCTAGTGTGTCTAGATTTGATTTTTTACTTTTTAGAAAGATGGTTAGAAGGTAGTGTTGTTCGTTTTAACGCAACACTTCACTCGCTTCGTTTCAGAACAAACTTCTGGAGAGCGTTGAGGAAAATGAGTTAAAATGTGAGGAAATGAAATCTGATCGAGGGCCAAATAAATGTATTAAAATGTAAGTTGGAAGGAAAATTGGAAAATTCGTTTTTTCACAAAGCACTAATACTTTTTCATTCCAGATATATTGGAAGGACCAGATAATTATAATTATGTTTTTAAGATCAAGACGATGTATGTACTTCCATTCAAGCAAGAAAATTTGTAAAAAGTTTCTTTTTCTTTGTTTTAACTTAGGATTAGATCACCTTGTAAGGTTGGCTTAAAAAGTAAGTTAAAACTTCGATTTCAGTAGTGTAACTGACTTGAGAAATCACAAGTGTTAGAATCTAAACTTTGAATTCGTTAGGAAGTAAAATTTAGAGAAAGTTTTTCTAGTATCTAAGCTCTCAACAAGGTCGTCGTGAGACCTTTTTCTTCGAGTACTTAAATTCTGGTGGGGAAAAATGTAAGGTAAATTTTAATTTTATAACAGTTAATTTAAGTAACCTTTCCTATCTTGCCTCGTTTCACCTTATAAATCCCTACCAGAATGCGTTTTTAGAATGGCGTTGAGTGCAAATGAAGAAGAAATAGCATTAAAGGAAATTTCAACTTACTTCGTGAGAAAAAGCTACGAATCCTGAGTAGCGAGCGTTTGCCTTTGGGCTAAGTGTCTCTAACTGCTGTTACGCCCGGCCGTATATTGCGTGCCTTTTGATAGTCCACGGCTAGTTCAAAACTAAGGGCCAACTCCGTTAAATTTGCGTTAGCTTCGGCTAAATCTCTTAGTTAGTTATAGTTAGTTCTTATTTCTTATTTTTGAGTTGAAGCCCGAATGGTGGCTTTGTTGCAAGCCCGAAGAAAGGGACTGAGTGTTCATCTTAAATTTGAGTAATAAAGGGAAATTAATCCTCCTTGAATTTACTATTCCTGTTATTTCAAACTAAGCGATAATTGCTTAACAGTTCATTAGTTCCTCGACATTTAAATTAGCAGAGTGAGGAACACTGCAGTGTGAATGATCAGATGAATATGAAACACCGCGTTAAGTGTACCCTAATAATGAGAACAGTTGAGAATAGAAGATAAACGTAAGAGAACAAAAATAAGATAATGCGGAAGAAGAAGTTAGATTAGAAGAAGAATGAAATGAATGATGATGAAGAAAGAAGAAGAGGAAGAAATTGAAATGAAAGAAAGAAAAAAATGAATGAAGATGAAAATGAAAGAATGAAAGAAATGAAATGAATGAATGAAGATGGAAATGAAAGAATGAAAGAAATGAAACGAATGAATGAATGAAGAAGAATTAGATGAACGAATGAAAGAAGAGGAAGAATGATTAGAAGAGAGAAAAGGAAGGGTAGAAGAAAGAAGAAAAGAAGAGAAAAGACCGTGGAAGGTGAAAAAGGAGAATCAAGCATGTGTCTGGAGTTATTTAAGAGGATTCCATCTCTGCAAAGGATAGGAAAGTATATGCCTTCATATCAAGTAAGTGAAGAAAATAAGAGAAAATATACGACAGGAGAAGAGAAGAAATTCACGCATTTCGAATGAAATATGCTGGGGCTAATAAATAAATCAGAAATTTGGGACTCATTATTCCTTGACATTGTAAAGAAGAGCTAACACGAAAAGAACAACAAAAAGCGTAGAAAACTATGGCTGAAAAGTGGAAAACTGGTGAAACTTTGATAACTGAAGAAGAGAAAAGAATGCGGTAAGAAGGAACAAAGGTGCTCACACAGCTGTGTTGAAGATCATATTTGCGCAAAACTGAGGGTAACGTTACTCTTATATTCATGAAAAGTGGAGTCTGTAGGTTTATGTAGTGGGTTACCCAGTTATCGTATTATTTTACATTCAGTATCTCTTCTACTGTCGTCTGCTCTCACTAGGATAATGTGTATAGGCGTTGAGTTTTTGAGACAAATCGCTTGGCAGTTATCTCTGATTGGTTGCATTTCCTTGCTACTGGATTACTTTATCGGCTTTAGCTTCGCTAGCTACCTTGTTTGGTGAACTATTGAGCTCCGAGCCAAAGCTCAGTAAGCGCGTGTTAGTTTGTATTTAATATTTAAATTGGACTTAAATATTTTTTCTGGATTTCTCGCAAGTTAAGGGTGTTGTGTTCTATAATATTTTTAAGTTTTGTGTAACTGTGAGGCTGAAATGTTAATAAGCAAATATATTTTGAACCTTAATCTGAGTTTGTATTTACTGTATTTTCGAAAGAATGATATGGGCATATTTTATCTGTCTGTCTTTAAGCTTATAGAGTCTCGTATTTTTTGCTAACATCAAATGTACGAGAACTCGACTAAAAGCGAATTGTCGCTATGTCTTGTAAGTATCACAGAGACAGTGGAGGATGCAAAGGACACTTTTATTTGATTCAATTAAAAGTTAACAGACGGAGCACTCGTGCTTGCAGAAGCCAACAATTATAGTTTTAATCAAAGATAATGGATTGACTAAAACTGAGAAAAGTAAATTAGCCTAACGGCTGAAGCACGCAAGCTGGCTCAGACCTAAGGTTGGCGTAACAAGCCTAACGATAAGAATAGGGCAACGACATAGAATATAACTCGCAAGGAAATCAGTTTAGCAACATGGTCTTCAGCAGGCAGAACACGCTCTGATTCTATCCTCTAAAATCTTCCTTTAAATGCTCTCCTCTTTCTACCTCATATGAATATGATACGAGATAGAAATTTGCATTCTGGCAGGAAAATGGAAATGAGAGAGATGGAAAGCAGTTTTAACATAAAACGTTATTTAAAGACGTTAATGACACATTATTAGATTCCAGGAATTAACGGTGGTTTAAAGTAGCTCAGAATCGTATAGTGGCTTTTATTCAGGCAGCGTTGCATGGCGAGTGGGAGCAATGAGGGCCAACCCGATGGAAGGAGTTGGGTTTAAGGTGAGCCATGCGAGCTTCAAGTAGGAGCGCGATTTAAGGTTTCATAGAAGGTCTCGAAAGTCACTTTCTTCTGCACCTGGCTGTGGAGCAAAATAAAGCAAAGTTTACAGCAGACGCTTTGAAACAACATGCCCTGAGTTGATTCAGCGCCATCGGAAATTTTGCTAATGGAATTTGGCTGTGTTTTCTAGTCCAAAGCATTTCTTGCAGTAAGGAACAGGGCTCAGCTGGACTCGGAATTGTTTAGAAAATACCAGATGGTACAGGAAGAATTGACGTCGGTTACATTACCGAAATCTGATTACGTTAGCTTATCTGAATACGGCAAAGACACAAGGGCTATCTGCGTAAGAAGAAGGATGCTTTCGTGGAGGAAATTTTAAGAGAAACTGGATCGTATTTAATTTACACATGGGGAAAACCATGAAATCAATCTACGCAACCAGCCTTTTCTCTTGGATTAGAATCCAAACCAAATCGAACTACCAATATTTAAAGATATTATCTACTTGGCCACTGCTGGAGCTACGGAAATTTCAAAATGTGAAACTGTTGAGTGGAATCTTTGTGCGAAAAACCTTTTCGAGTTAGCAGTGCAAGGCGGAAGGCTTGCAACAGAAGCATGGATGTTCACTGACAGAAGAAATGGTTAGATAAACTAGCCGAGGATTGCCAAGAGGAAGCGAAGAGAGACTGTATAATAAAAAAAGCAGGCGATGGAAAAAATGGGGCGAGTCGTTGAAACTAGAAAGGGCTGCTGAAGGTCAGAGAGGCCAACTATCGCAAAATAAAGGCAAACTTCTCAGTTACAATTAAATATGGTAATGTTAAAAACTGTGGAGTTGCCTCAAATGCAGATGACATTAAATAGAATTCCCTCAGTGGAGCTTTTGAATGTAGTGTGGCAAAGTAGTTTTGCTGAATGGAAGGGAGCAAAGTAGGTTCTTTTCAGAGACATTTCCAGGAGCGTCTTAGGGGTACAGGTTGTCAAAAATTGTAGAGACGAAAGTCATACAGCTCCAGACGTTGGTGAGCAGTTTTATGGCATTCTCTGATGAAACCTCAATATTGTATGTGAGATAGTAAACATCGCAACAACGGCAATGGTAACCTCGGTTAGAGAATTTTGGTTTAGTGAATTAGAAAAAAGTTTTTCTGGGTTTTAGACTATCTCATTCTAAAGTTAATTTCAGTTTTCAACATTGCAACAGAATTGAGTTCGGGGTTTATTGCGTGACATATGAAATGAAATTCACTGCGTTTATCAGGAAATTCTTTCAATTTGCTGCGTTAAGAAATGAGGTTCCCCGTGTTTGAGTTTGCGTTGCTTGATCTTCGTAAGCGTTCAAGTTTAGGAAACGATTTAAGGTTTATTATCGACATGCAGATAAGTAGAGTTTTTTATGTCATTGTAGACGTGTCTAATTTGTAAATATAACTATAAGTAGAATTGTACTAAATGTTCAAAAATTTCCGAATAATACATTTATTTAGTCCTAACTGACTACATATTCTATGTCGGAGCCCATTGCAGTCAGATGTGCAAAGAAATTAATATCTAGCTATAAGAACATTTTAAGAGTTTTATTCACGGCATCCAAGGTTAACTCTAACTATACACGAACAGACACAGGCGATTTACTCGTTTATAGGAAAAAAAACCTATAGTCACCATAAATTTTAAGAGATTATCGCGAAGCATATCAAGCAGATGATTAAAATTAGAGTAATAATTCCTAAAAGTAACCTTGCGCTAGCCCAGAAATTTTACGTAGAATTTTTTTTTTCTTGCTTCTGAAGAAAATGTATTTAAGGATTTGAATATCACTAATTTATCATCCCGAGCTCAGTGATCCAGGAATTTCCAGGACTATTAATCGATCACAATATTCAGTCTCAAAATGTACAGTACAGACTTCACAACCTCTTAATGAATAATTTAATTTTCGGGAATGCAGACAGTTTAAAAGTTAAATTTAATAAATTTCGGGACTTATGAGACAGCGTATTGTTTAAGTGTACCTGACCTCTTGTCTAAATGTACAGGACGATACAACAGGTTACGAAATTATAGTTAACTCGATACTATTAGCTGACTTTGATCATGTATATTTCAGGGCTGTATGTAACATTTCAGCTAAAAAACTTATCGATGTAACTCTTAATAATACGATTCTCATCAGAGACCAAGCGTTAGGTCCCTGAATACTGGTATTTGGTAGTTAGACTTAAGTACCCACCTTGGCTAACGGGCTAGCTACAGGGGCGTTTCGGTGGTTTTTCTCAGTGTGTAAAGTTGATACGAGCCAGTTTCCCTTAGAAAATTCTTCACGTAGGCACCTCTTCCTTTAGGCAGAGAGCCCTTGCCTGCTTTGCCGTAATCAAGCAAACTAACTCGATAACCTAATGCCCTGCCAACTATGCGATTGTCAACCTGAAACACAGAGACTGTATCTGTAGGGCCACTGATTATAACGGTAAAGTGGTTTACTGCTACGAACAATCCTGTACTATCTAGGCACTTAAGCTATTTATTTATAGCAACCATTTTGGACGATATAAGGATACTCTGGCATTATCTTGATTAACCCAAGCATCCCTGATCTTCTTCTGGTCATCGGCCTGATATAGTAAAGTCAGGAATTTGGAAGCCCAATAAGCCTAAAACTAAGTTCAAAAATTGTCCAGAAACTCAAAACAAATACTCCACAATATAATTTTTAAATACCTTCTAATACTTCAAGGACTGAACAGCAAGCGAGAACTGACACTGCCGCAGAAAAGTTCACAAGCTTGTTCAAATGAACGGATTTACAGGATTTTAATGCGAAGACGAAACAGACATGCTCGATGATTATTTTAAAACCCAATTTTCATTCAATTGTATACGTTCAGATGATTTATTTGTCTCTAGAAAACGCAACAGAGTTGGCTTTAATCTTCTTCGGCGAAAAATATTATTAAATTTACTTCCGCAGGTCAGATAGAATACCTCATTGAAAAGCTTAAGTCGAAGAAAGCGCCTGGAAAAAGGAGCAGTTACTAATAGATGAATCCACTATCCCTTGCTTTACTATAGTCTGTTGCTTCAGAACAAACATTTCAAAGAGATTGCCTTCTTTTTGTTTTGTCTTAGGAACCATGGTTACGATTGCTACCGACCATAGTAAACCCCTTTAATTTGCTAACCTCCCCAGTGTGCGGGAATGAGGACATGTGTAAATGAGGGAACGGTCGTTGCGATCTTAAAGTGCCTATTTTAAAGTAACAGACGGTAGGATTTTTGCTTCTCATTTATTAGAAGATAAAAAATTCGACATCTAGTTTTACATATTTTCTATATTGCTGGAGTTTTAGTGCTTACCTGAAGTTTTGTATGTAAATTTTTCGTAGTGTTGAAGCTTTTTGGCTTATTCAGTATTTCATGATTTTGTGCATAAAATGCTATGTTCATTTTCTCTAGGCTTTCGCATTATTTATATTATTCTATTACGCTAATTTTCTGATCTTTATGTATTCGAATCCTCATCTGTTAGTAAAATGCAAGTCCTGTCTCTTTCCACGATTTTTGTTTGATTTGCAGGCTGTGAAGTGATGTAATCTTTGTTTCTCATTGGATCATTTTCATTGAATTTTTGGAGTTTGCTGTCATCCTGTTATCCTAGAATTATTCTTATCTTATGAAGTTTCATTTCTATGTTGTCTTCCTTATTCGTTGATTTGCTTCTTCCTCCTGGAGGATCATTACTTCTAATGAAAATAACATCATTGATCTTCACAAACCTTACCTTATACAGAAAGTAGCGATCCGAATGCATTTTTATATAGATTAAGAAATGCGTAATGTCTAGTAATGCATAAAGGTAAAAACACTAGTCGTATAATTCAAAGGGCTGCATATGACTCACAAAAAAGGACTGCAAATCTTGAACGCCGACATTTTTTAAAACAATATCTAAGAATATATTTATGTAGAAATACACAGTAGTAAAAAAATTAATTGATAATATACTATAATTAAGCAGTTAAAAAACGTAAAAATAATGAAATTTAGCAATACAGTGCTATTTGGTAATTCTCAAAAGTTTCAGAATGCAGGTTTGAAAATTTGGAAAGTCGCCAAGCTTATCGATTCACTGAACGAAAATATAAGACAATGAATGAAGAGATAAGAATCGAAAGAATCATATTTTAGCTGTCATGCACCGTAACTTAAAATAAAATCTTAAATAGAACTATGCAGTTTAGTTAGTTACACAAATTTAGTCTTTGAGACATTAAGCCAGAACACAAGAAACGCTGGAAATAATTTTGCCATAGAAAATTAGCTAATATTTTAGTCATTTTAGAGCCATACATATAGTATGCAATTTACGGGATAATAAAAAATTTGATTACAGATTGAATCTAAAGTTCAGATGAAGCCCAATAAAAAAAAAGTGATCAAAGTAATAATCTGTTTTACACCAGTTGCAAAGGGAACTGAATTGAATATAAGTTTCAAACTTGCAAGCCCTCCGGTGGCCAGTAGGTAAAACCGCTGACCTCAGCTCGTTCAGTGATACTTCAAATCACGGTGAACGGACGGGTGCCATAAGAGCTTTACTCGGGTAACGTGAATATTATCGATTTTTTTTTCAAAAAGTTCTCCCATTTTTTAAAAATAAATCTGCTATAAATGTTTCACCTACTTAATTTTTTTCGAACATATTCCGTGTTAAATTTTGATGTTTTTAAGCTGTAGAATTTTACCGCCTTTTTAACTACAATTCCGTAATACATGATTGAGGCTTCATTCCCCATCTTCTACATTAATTATTTGACGAAACAACTGTGAATTCACTTTCAAATGTGACACTGTATTCATTTACAGACTTAATCTCTCCATTTGATTAGGCTAGGTTTCTTTCTATTACTTGATCAAATGTAATTTACCCTGGTCATTAATAGTCTTTCAATATCTCAGGAAGCTGGATTTTAAGTCCTATTGGGTAAAATATTTTAAGTTCAAATATCTGCTGTATAATCTAGAAACAACTTTCAGACCACATGGTATATAAATTTTCGCTGCCAAATAATGGCACAGTTTAAATTAAACGCCTAACAACTATGCAATAAAGCTGTTTGCTGCTTATGATAAATAAGTAACCTTTCTTTTTCTGTTTGCAAAAATAGAAACATTTACCGAACCCCACAAAAAGATAAAAATTAGCATTTAAATGATTACAAGTTACAAGTTAACATAAATAAAGCATAAATAATTTCATTTAGAGTTAACTTCAAAGAACAGACTTCATAATTTAGGTTAAAATAACACGCCTAACAATGATTATTTTGGAGAAGTCAAACAAAAAGAATCAACGTAATATTTGTAAATTTTGCAGGACTAGTTTCTGTGGTTTTACTACAGTACCATCGAAACTGGTTCTGCAAAATTTACAAATAATTATGCTCATTCTTATTGTTTGACTCCTCCAGTAACAGATTTCGTGTCTTGCAAGGTGAACTTCGGGAGAAGATTTTCTTGATCTTATAACGTTTATGGAAAGAAATGACTTTTTCTGTCAATTACAATACAAAAGTTGCGAGTTCGTACGCAATGCACATACTAAATTCGTATACGACATTTATTTATTAACGACCAGTGTAAGCATACATTTTATTTATTCAGAATCAAATTTTATGTGTAGCACAATGTATTTGTTACAGAAATTAAATATAAAAATCAGTAGCACATCAAAATATTAAATTAAAACACAATGTTTCACTAAATTAACATAATGAACCTGTCATTTTATATGTATAATAAAATAAGCTTCAATAATAAAAAAATACTTTCAGTTATTTCTGAAATGTCTGAAAAAGTGTATTGCTAAGAGTTACACAGCGAAGTGTACTGATTTTTGAACGAACAAGTACACAGTTAATTTAACACCAAATTTTATGACTTAGATTTGCGTAGGTATGCAAAGGAATGCTATTTGTGTTACGTGGGAAAAAATTATACCTGGTAGATGATGCTCTTTTTCCACAATGCAATTATTCTGGTTTTCTGTTCATACGTTCAGAATCTGAGGTTATTTTTGGAGTTGCAAAGCCTCTAGTTTGAAACTATTAAACTCATTTTAAGATGGTTTTGCGTGTTATAATTGCTCCATGCTCCTCTATGTTCAAGTAAAGGTGGAATAACCACTTTTGTTTCTAGTATTGTCATAGTACGTGAACATGCGTTGTTCCAGGGAATACCACTCCGTGCAACTTAAATAAAGTAAAATAATGGCATTAGTTTCCACACATTTGACAACAACAACAGCAATAATATACACTCACTAAGCACAAAGATGTAAAATGCAAAAAAATCAACAAATACTGCTTTAGTTGACACAAAATTCGGCAGGAAAGTAGCATATATATTTATGCATAAAACAAAATCAATAATTATAACACAATATTAAATTTTTGTAAGTTATCAGATAATGATATACTGGAGACTTAACCTGAATTATGTATAACGTGAAAATAAGCAGCATAAAATAAAAAAAAAGGACTTTAATAGGGTATGTGACCCCCCCCTCGTCTGCATATAAAGTTTACACCTTGTGACCATGCTTTCAATTAGATGGCGAACCACCGCAGAATTAAGCAATCGCCATTCTTCTTGTAGAGCAGTTTCCAGCTCAATAAGAGTGGCTGGAGGTGGGAAACGTGAAGATACAGCATGGCCGAGAGCATCCCAAAGATTTTCAATAGGATTAAGATCGGGCGAATATGCTGGCCACGCCATACGCGCAATCCCTTCACTCTCCAGGCAGTCATCGAAGATGTCAACTCTATGGGGACGTGCGTTATCGTCCATTAAAACAAAAGTAGGGCCAACTGCTGCAGCGTACAATCTCACAATGAGTTCTAGGACTTCATCCCGATACCGGACAGCCGTCAAAGAACCCCGTTTAAAGATGTGCAGGTCGGTGCGATATCTTAATGAAATCCCTGCTCACACCATAATGCTTCCGCCTCGGAATGCCTAATGTTCGGTGATGTTTTGGGACTGATTGCGTGTTCGTTGTTTACGCCATATCCTTATACGCTTATCATCTGGCTCCAGAGCAAATCTTGACTCATCAGTAAACATGACGTTGCCCCAGTCAGACACATTCCAATTGACATGTTCCCGGCACCACTGTAACCGTGCCCCTCTTGATTGGACGGATAGAGGAACACAAACTCTAGATACCTGGGCGTACAATCCACTCATATGTAATCTTCGGCTTACAGTAGCTGCAGATATCGCCTTACCAATGGACGCTGTAACCATAGATGTCACACGTGTGGAGGTCGCTCTGCGATTCGCTTGGCTACAATAGCAATATATGGATCTTCCGCGGGGGTTGTAACCCTTGGGTGACGGGTTACGGGCCTTCGGACAACTGTCTGTGTGGTTTGGAATTGTTTCCATAAACGTGAAATTACAGAATGATGAACGCTGAAGAAAAGAGCAACATCTGTGATCGACCGTCCTGCTTGAATGCGCCCCACAGCACGCCAGCGCTCAGAATGTTCCATTCGTCTTCTGGAAGTCATAGAAACACGTATGTCTTGAAAACAAATTGTACGAAAGTATTAAACACCTTCTATCAGCACTAACAATCACCTTCTGTAGCCCTTCATAAAGCTGGCTTCTTATAAGACTGCCTTTTTCGCATATTTCTTGACATGAAAGCGCGATTGGTTGTTACCTAGCATATTTGCATACTTCCATCTACTTCTGCAGCGAATTGCATCCTCTTCAATTCTGGTTAGCTTCCGGAAATTAGCATTTTGCTCTCCGTGCTTAACTTTTGGAAATGAGTGTATTTTGTACTGTATTAACTGTGTAATGTTCATTCAAGAGTAATTACACTCCTCTGTGTCACCCTGTACAGCAAATTATGTTTTGAAAAAAAAAAAGAATACATTTTATATATTGTTTGTATTTTCTGCAGCGAATCCTGAGAGAAAGTTTGCATTTTGTGACTAAGAACTTTATTTCATTTTTGTTACAACTATACGAATTTAGCAGTTAATTTTTAGTTTTCTTTCTGAGGATATAGAATTAACTGCATAACCCCCTCTCAAGAATCCAGTTTGATTTCAAATAAGTGCAGACTGCAATTTCATTGAAAAACTGATTAAACATTTACAGTAAAACATTGAAATTATTGGAAATACAACAATACACCCAAAACACTTACAGGACATAATCTAATTTATAATACTTTTTCTGATGAGCTGCATATGTACCCCGCTCTGGGGCACAGACTTTTTTTTAGAAACAGATGCGGATTTTATCAACATCTGTCTAAAAAAAGATCTGTTTCCCAGTGTGGAATACATATGCTGCTTACAAACACTTCACCCTTTTTATGACATATTAAGATGCTCTCAAAGCTCAATAATTTACGATACTAAAATTTATGTACTTAATGTGTAAAATCAGTAAAATATAGGAAAAAAAATTAAATATATATAAAAGACAACCTAGTTTCAAACTTTTTTTTACATAACATTTTAAGGTACTCTTGAAAATATGAAATAACGATACTGAAATTGATTAAAAAAGATTAAGTTATGGCACTAAAAAAGATTAAAATACTTATAAAACAATGCCCTCCTAAAACTAAAAAATAGAAATAAATACTAAGAAACAAAAATATCAAAAAAAGATTATAGGTTTTCAAAATCATGCAAATAGTCTCCATCCATCATACCTTTATAGTGGAATATGTAATTACATTTATTAATGTTTTTTGATTGCATTATCAGAAAGTTCTTCCTGACGTTTTTAAGAAAATTCTTTTTCTTTATCAGCTACTTCTACTTTTACAATGCATTCATCTCCATATTTGGTTTGAAATTTTCTCAATAAGATCAGATTAAATCCCCCAGGCTCTAAATATTTCAATTTTAGAGTTTTAGAGTAATATCAGAGGCTGTTGAATTATTCCATTTACTGGTAAACATTTTTTCAAGACTTTTTTGTTCCCACACTGCGTACCTTCCTTTGTTAACATAAAACGAGAATTTAAAAATAAGGTCCCGATTTATCATAAACACGGATACAATGTTATCATCTTATAACAAAATTGTATTCCCATCCATCAAATCCTTTAATTTCATTAAATTTATTTCTAAATCACGAGAAATCATCTTCGCTGAAATTTTTAATAAGAAATTTAAATGATCTGCGTTAAAAGTTTACAATATTATATTGATTAGCTTCAGATTTAGAACTTTCTAAATATTCAGTATTACATTTTGTGAGTAGATTATTGACTGTGCCTAATAATTTCATTTATTAATAATAAAAATCTAACCAGTCTTCCTAAATTATATATCCATTCTCTTTCATTTCTTTTATGAATTTTTCTCTGCGTTCTTCATTTGTTTTTGATTCTCTGAATATTCGCTGAGCTACTATAATTTTTTATTCATTTTCAGAATTTGTGATTACCTACAAAATATTTATCATCTGTCTCAATTCTTCTTTTAATATGTTTATCAATTCATTTTTAATCTATTTTGTTAAAATTCTGTTAAACGCAATTACTAATATTTCTCTAAATTTAATAGTTTTAAATTATTCGTTGAGTATTCAAATATAAAATTTTATGACTTCATATATATTTAACTCACGAATACATTCATGCAAATTATATTTAATATCCGTATGGATTAATTTTGTAAATGAATCTCTCAATGATTTTCGAATAAACCTGTTATGAAGTTTTCAGAATCATTATAGATATTGGCTTTATTATAATGAAAAAAACGTTCGTGGTAATATTATTTTTACGCCAATTAAATTATTTTAAATTTATTAAGTTTCCTGTTTCTTTAAGTGAAGTTATATTATTCATATAACAATATAGTTCTTTTAAATTTAATAAGTTTTCTGTTCTTTTAAGTGAAGTTATTTTATTTTGAGAACAATCTGATTCTTTTAAATTTAGTAAGTTTTCTATTCTTTCAAGTGAAGTTATTTAACTTAGACTACAATTAATTTTTCTAAATTTATTAAACTTCCTGTTCCTTTCAAGTGAAATTAGACTTTGCATATTTAAGAAATTACACTCATTTCTTAAGTTTTTCACTGTGTTCTATTTTTCTAAGATACATTAACATATCCTTTCTATATACTACATACACTTACTAATAAATATTTTTTAAAGATATGCACATATGTGAGATAATGATATAATACAAATTCTCTCATAATGTCTCTTAATAAAATTTCGGACACTTCTTTACATAAATTTGGATTACATCAGTCTACTTTATTTTCATAGTTATTTAAAGTATCTTCACTCAAATTTTGATGCTTAATTATTTCATGCCGATCTACTACATCCTTTAACACTTCTATAGTGTTTATTGATAATTCCTGATATTCTAGAAATAATTTCATATTTAATTTTCTAAAGTTTGTAAAATCAAATTATTACTTAAAGTTTGAGATTCTGAAATGTTATCAATTTTTTTTAATCTTTGTTGTCTAAAACAAATTTTTCAAAAGATATCTAGACAAAATATCCAAATTAATAACATTTTCGTGTATAATCATAATTAGGATAATTTTTGATATCCTGAAATATTATCCCAAAGCACTCTATTTCTATAGTCACTGATGAAAGATTCAGATAATTTTTATAACTGGAAATTTAATCCCAGTGAACACCATTTTCGGTACCCTAACTAAATCCTCAGTTAAAACACTGCATCTAGAAACCTCGCTCCAATCAACATCCATTAGATTATTATTCAAACTTCCAGTCTAACACTTCAGTTTTAAAATAAGGATGAATAGTAATAACTTTCTTTGCTTGAACTTTTAATTGTAAGACATAACCTTCCTTAACATATGAAAAACTGGTTTATCTTTAAGAATAATTGAATTCAAAATAAACATACTTTTGTCAATTTCAATACAAGCTTTCACAAATTCTGATTATTTTCCCTTTATCTTATCTGTTAAAAATTTTATTCTAACGTCCCTTTCTATTAAAAATTTAGAATCTTTATCCAATATTTCATATTTTGTGAATTTCGAAAGCTTAATGTGAAATCCATTCTTATCATACTGAAGTGTAATAAAACCAAATGAATTAGTGACATATAAAGGAGTTTTAATTGAATTATAAATAAATTTTTAGTTTCAGTATCTTTTGGGATTTCCAACATTTTCTATTCTTTTCTCCTTTATATCTATAACTCATTTAATATGTAAATATTTATCCTCTAGTTTATTTTTAAATTATGAAAGGGATTCGTTTATTTGATTACCACCAGAATTTTCTTTGTAAATCGCTGATTTCCAGAAATGCGCTCTGAATTAACCTTATCTAGAAATTTTTCTAATAGTTCCATAATTTTATCTGCCATTTATTTAGTAAAAATATTGAGTATCCAAAGGATATCTCAAAGATACAGTTCCCTTAAAATGTTTTTCAGAGTTTCTTTTAATTTCTGATCTTTTAAAATATAAAATTTATCTTGAAAATTTTGCATAAATTTATCTGATATATACTGATATCTAGAAATACATTTCCAATCAACCTTAGCTTGAAATTTTTCAATAAATTCTTCTGTTAGCATCTGATATCTATAAATACGGTCCCAATTGGCCTTATCTTTATAAATTTTTCAATAAATTCTTTTGTTACCGTCTGACATTATTAATATATTTCCAATCAACTTTACCTGGAAACTTTTCAGTAAATTTTTCTGTTAATTCTTGGTATTTAGAAATACATCTCCAATCAAATCTAGCTTGAGATTTTTTAAAAACTTTTCCGCTAATTTTTGGCTTCCTGAAAATCATTCCGAATTAACCTTATCTTGAAATTTTTCTAATAGTTCTTTAATTTTATCTGCCATTTAATTAGTAAAAAAAAATTGGTATCCAAAAGGTACAGTATCATAATTATCTAAAATTCTTCTTTTATAAAAACTCAATGTATCTGTTTTAGGCATTTTGTTTACTTTTATATTTTTACCTTTTTGCATTTGAAAATGATTAATTTTTACATCTATGTAATTAGTTCCTCCTGTTATTACATCGCTTTTTTCTTAAAAATTGTGTTTGGTTTCACTTTCATGAGACATTTTAAATTCTTTTTCGATATTAGTAATTAAAATATAGATATAATCTTTAGAAACATCAGATATCCATGATTTTAGATACTGATTTTTTTTAATTCATTGCTCCATTTGTAAGGTTTTAGTTTAAACTAACAAAGTTTTATTTTAATTTGCCTTTTTCTATCTGTTCTTATTTCAACTTCCCGTTAGAATAAACGCGCGTTTCAGCTTTATGCTAATTTAAAGTGGAGCCAAGTTTATATTTAAACGGTAGGTAGGAACCTCTCAGTGTGAGAGAGCTTTTAGTCTCATACCACTGGTACTTTGTTCGACGTTCGCCTGACCAGCTAGTATTTAAATTCTAAGCCGTAGCGCTGTTACGCTATTACTTATTGAAGTAAATTCTAAGTGCGTTAGTATTAGTTAAATCTTGCTACGCACCATTTAGTTTAGAGGCCAACCTCGTGTTCATAGCTCTGTGAGCAACGACGACTTAATTTCTATTTAATTTTAGCTTAAATTATCTGATTGTTCAGTTTAGACCCAAGTGCGGTCATTATTTTCTGTATCCCTCCGAGTTGGGAAGTGGCTGTATGTAATTGTGGTTTAATAAAAGAGGATTTTAAATCCTTCTGAAGTGCAGTTCTTCTACCACTTAGCCACAGTTTTCTACCACAGAACATAGCTGCATTCAGCTCCCTGTTCAAGATCAGGACTTAAGGTTTTCACGAAGATGTTCGTCAAGAATATGCACGGAACACTCAGTCCTGACACATTCACCCAATTAACATTCTGTTTTTACATTATTAGTATCATCATCAATATAAAAGACAGAAGCTGTATCATAATATAATACTTTACCTTCTAATTTATTTAACATTTTATAATGTCTTATACTAGTAGAACTGGTAGTAAAAGCTGCTTTCTCTATATATTTGTGTTAAAATTATATTTTACATTTTTCATCTTATAATTCATTTTCACTCAATCATCTTTCATAAAAATCATATTTGAATCCTTAATATAAGCATTTAATATAATTTTATAAAAATGCGCCAATTCTGTAACATATTCAGTATATTTCGTATTTTTTCTTTGGCCAAATTTACCCCATAAAGAATTTAAACCTATTGTAGCTATGTTTCATACTTGTTCATTTATTTCTGTTTTCTCTAATTATATACCTAATTTTCCCTTAACGGCTCTTTTATATTCTTTATCTTTGAAATAATTAGGCCATTTATCATCTGTTTCTTATTTGATTTTTAAAAATTTTAACATATTCTTTAAATAAATTATTTGTTTTCCTTTTAATGCCAAACTTCACACGCATTTAAAATTTTCTGTCCTTATTCATTGCTTAATTTAATTTCTTCTGTTGTCGAACTATCTATGAAATTCTTTCATCCTAAGTAGTATGTTGACATTTTTTATTTCTTAATTTATTGCATTCTTCACACTTTCTTTTTTCGGCAATAGCTTTAAAATGTTTGCATTGAGTACTTTTAGAACATAATTTACATAAAGAAAATAACACTTTAACTCCTTTAAAAGATAATTTAGGATGGTATAATTTTCTAGGTTCTAATACTTTACATTCAGTTAAACAATACCAATTTTTGTCATATTTCATAAGACTGTAAATTTTATAAGCATGTTTTATTGGATAATCATCAAAGAAATTAACAGTTAGATAGAGTAAAATCATATCAGTATATATCAATATATCTACCTTTTTCATTATTTTTCATTTCCTTTTGTGATTTGGTAAGTTCACATCTACCACCTGAAGAAGCATCTGCAATATTTTAAAGGTTATATAAAATTCCCTTTACCATTCTTTTTTTACATATTTTTAAATTTCTTTATCATTTTCAAAATCACATTTCAATAGCATAACAGCTCATATCCAGCGTCTTTTATCACATTATATATTTTGAATGTTTTTTTTTTCATATAAATCTTTCATACATATTTGTATGTGTATATTTACTGTGCTTTCGGGAAAACAATAACAGGCTAATAACATCGATGAAATTCACAGATAGTATTTTCATAAAATTTATCTACTTTTATATGTTTTATTATTTATACACAGTTTTCTCCCTTTATTTAGAGCATTTTGTATACCGATATTATGTTTTAAAATAGATAACCTAACCAAGCAACTGAATTTTGACTATACTGATCTTCTTTTCTTCTTCATCAATAGTATTTTCCTGTAAGAATTTATCTCTATTAATAGCCAACCATACACCTACTAGTGTAACATATTTAAACGGATCAATATCGGCAATTTTTAAGAATATTTTTCTAAATTCTAAACTATCTTTTCTCAAAATATCTATATCTGATCTGATCTTATTTGAAAATCAAAAACTTCGTCTTTTACAAAATTATAACTTTTATAAATGATTCTCCTTGATTTTGAAGTCATCTAATCATGACCATAATAACACTTATGTGGATATTGTTCTACATAATTTTGGTTTTTAGATGTGCTAAACAGATGAGGAAAATTGTAGGATCTATTTGCCTTAGCTATCATGAAATGCGACTATACCTAGCGTGATCCTTGCGACTTCCCGCAGAGGCTTAAGATGAATACAACCAAGGAAGGATGTAAAAGACCCTTTATTGAATACAACATATTTAACAGAAGGCATGGACTTACGTGCTTTCACAAATCACCATCAGTTGCGGTGAGATCGTAAAAGATAACGTAAACTAATTTAAAAGTAAAGAGGTGGGCGAGACTACACAATTCAATTTAAACTAATAGGCTGACTCAGAAATCTACACCGTCAGGATACTAGGTCGACGGCAAAAAAGCGTAACCGCTATTAAGATTAAAAGCTAGTAGAAACTAACAAGCGTGCTCTGACAATAGTGAAATCACGCTCTGTCTAACCTCTTGGCTACAACAGTTTAAATATTCGCTTTCGGCCTACTCATTTATATCCTGGCGAGGAAACGCAAAGGGAAATAAGAGAATTCAGGAAAGGCTCACAAAGTAAAATAACTATTAGTAAAAATAAACAGAACCCCACATCTTTCCTCGTCAGAATTTAATTATCGTCACTAAAAGACTTTAATTAACCTCGATAAAGATATTTAAATTCTAAATCTAACCCTGCGTCAACATCTGCAAAATTAATCTTAAGATTAATTTGTTTTACAGATGAATTTCCTTCCTCGATCACATACAAACCCTTCTTCTTATAACTGCTTCCTCTGGTCTCCTTCCAGACCTCTGGGTAGAAAATAGTTTAGGAAAAGATCGACTGCATTTAATACATTCACATAACTTTTAAAGTTTTCATACAAAAAGATATATATTTTCATTTAATATCACAAGGGGGAAAATTTTCACGTTACATTCTTTCCAAATTTTAAAACTGCTCTTGCTCTTCAGCAAGGTACACTGATATAAGAGCGTGTGTTCATGTAAAACGTGTTTTACACTGCCGTCTAACCGACATCCTACTTGTTAACAGTCATACATACGATAGATACTTCAGAATTACACCGAGGCCACCAGCGGCTAAGCGGTAAAGTCGCTGAACGCTGGCAGTTCGGTCCGAGTTTCGAATCCCGTGAACAGGTTGGCTTCAAGGGTGTTTTCGTGGTTTTCCCCATGTGTAACGTGTATACAAGCCAGTTTCCATTAGAAAGTCCTCCACGAAGGCATCTCTCCCCTTAGCAGATGGCCCTCGAGGTTTTTCGTAATCACAGGAATAATAAACCAATCAGAGTTACACCCTACTTCAATTCTGAGCCCGGAGGGGCTAATTCTAGTGAAAAATTAACTTAGCATTGGAAGAGCCTAATATTAATTTTAATGCAATCTCATGCTAATTTTTACTTTTAACGTAAATTCTATCATCCATACACATTTACTTCCGTTTACAAGAATGCAAAAATACTTTTCGCTTTGACACATATTTCACAAAATTTTTATATTTGCAATTACTTTGCTTAACTATACTGAAAAGTATTTTAGATCATTTATATGAAACAAAATTTTCTAGATTAAAGAGTAACGTACTTGTTTCACTTAGTTGAAAACCTGCAAACGTTTTCTAAACTCAAGCTTTGAGACTAAAAGGTAAACATCTCGTTCTCGTTTTAACTTAAAAATATAATACTAGAAATGAATATAGCTTCTTGCTTAATACAAAACTAAAATTGTCAAGAGATTTACTGTCTATCTTTTGTGTGAAATCTGGAGAATAGTGAGTGCGCAGAAGAAGGGTTAAAACTACCTTTTATTACACTCTTTAAATTATTTACAATGCGTCAACTCGAAGCTAACACACTACGTTTCTGCTTCAGCGGTAACTGAAACAGTAGAATCAAAGTAAAAAATTGAAGATATTAACAAGTAGAAGAATTAAACTACAGGGCTCATACAATCCTGTATCCTACAGCGCGTAAATGAATCTAGTGGCAGCATGGTCATAACTAGTAAGCCACGTCTAACCAGCAATAACTGCTAAGCGGAAGCTTGCGTACAAGCACGCACAGAGATTTCCCAGACTTTCTCTACCTTTCCTAAACATCAATATTTAAACTTTTCTTCCACTGGTAGAATTTTTTACGCATTTCTTACGCGCGCTACCAAATTTAAATATTCTGGCACTGACAATTAGGGGAAGGAAGGCTTATAGGAAAATACTTAAAATTAAATTTAAGTGGTTATTTAAAATAAATATATATCCCTACATTTGTCCATGTCAGAATTTAGCAGACTTGGATAAAGGTCCTTAAAGTCCTGTTACAAACTGATAAATATTACAACTAACAAGCCCTGAGCCCCGTTTACATTCAAATACTAAAATTTAAATTATATCACATATTATCTTTTCATCACAGTTCTGCTTAACATTCTTCGTCATTTTTTAGGTGACATTCAGTCATCTCCTTCCAGTCATCTGGAAGGAATACGTATGAATACATGTTTCTAAGTAACACTTTAAATTCACAATAGAATCTTCTATTAAGTTTCTAACCTTTTTTCATTTAGCGTAGCTTTCTCAGTTTTTCCGAACACTTCGGTTTCTCGTGTCACAATTACTTATTCCACATTCATGCTTAAATTTTAAACTTAATCCCCTTTTGGCTCTCCACAATGTGTGGTGAAAACGCAAGTGTAATGTGTTACAGTGAACAAACTCTCCATCTAAACGCATATCGACTTGTTAGCACATAACAACCTTCATAGACACAACCTAAATTCATTTCTAGATTCTCCGTAAGCTAATTAACATGAAAATTAACTAGAATGTTGGTGGAGAGCACTACAAAACACATGCATACCAAATGTTTTCCACATCCGTCTTAAACACATGGAAGCTTTCGCTCAAAATCGCATGATCTGATTTAGCTAAAATTTCTTTTTAGAGAACTCAATTGAATACATTAAACTTTAAATGCATTAAATTTACATTTTGAGGTTTTTAGCACTAAATACTCATTATATATGCTCTTTTGAATTTCAAACCTTCATTAAAAGTATCATTTACTTTAACACAGTAGATATTTTCCCATTTTACAAACAAGTACTTTTAAGACAATAGAGAATAAAGTGAAAATTTTACTTGAATGAATTCTTTTTCTCGCCAAACGTGCGAATCTAAAAACAAACTTTCATTAACAAGTACTAATACGAAGCTTTTTGTACCAGGCCAGATCTTTTGGAGCGTTAACACAAATAGTCTTTGGACAAACAAAACCGAACTACTAGTTCTTTACATTAACATTATTCTACAATACACTATACTTTGTGCTTTCGCCAAATAAAACTAAAATAACTTTAGTCCTCAATCGAGGCAATAGCCTTTACAATGTAACTCCGTGTTTGAAACATTTTCATGCAACTTTACACAACAGAAAGGAGTTACTGAAAAATTCACTTATCTTTGTTTTTCGACGCTTCGTATTCAGCCATTCTTTTATTGCAGAACTTCGACCAAGTCAGTTGGTTCACATTAAAGATTTTTTGTCTCTGCTTCCTATACGCTGGTGGGAACTGACGTTTCCTCTTTTAACCTCTGATCAGTCTCCTTTTAGGATGTACTGGCGGAGTGTCTAGTCTTTTCCTTTTACTGGACGGGAAACTGGTTCTTTGCTCATCGGTCTTCGAGGACGCTTGCCTGTAAACTCTAGGTTGTTTCAATCTTTGCTTCAACTTCGGCAGGTCTCTTCTTCATTTTACCGACCGGTGGTCTTGTTTGTACTATTCTTTCTGTACGTCGCCTCCTTGATGTATCCTGGGTTGTCTACTGTGAGACCTTGTCATAACACGGCGATCCTTGTTTCTAGTCGGGACCTTTCTTTCGCCCTTAACAGTCAGTTATGAAAGTTAATTAACGACGTTAATTAACTGACATAACTTACAATACCTGACATACGCTATTACTACCTTCTGTACTTGCGGAAAATACACCGCCTTGCGTATTCTACGGACCGTTTTCCTCACCCCTAAATGTCCGGCTACGGAAGTCATGTAGTTCTGCAAAATACTTAACCGTAGTGTGTCGAGGATAACTGGTTTAAACTCATGATTTTCATTTGTCGATTTAGTATAGAACAACAGATTAACTATGATCTCGTAATTTTGGGCCCTACTTCTAATTGCAGCAAGATCTGCATGTTCAAAATTATCTGGATTTTTTAAATAAGCAGAGATATTACGGAATTCTTCATCCTTCAGCAATTCAGCTACAATTGCCTCCAGGGAATCTAAAACTTTAGACGTTAACATAGCACATTTTATTTAGTCACCATTTTCATCCAGTTTAATTCTTGAAAAGGCGTCGGCCACTGTATTTTTCTTGCCGGGAGTGAGCTTAATTATTAAGTTGCATTCTTGTAACTTTAAAGCCCATCTAATTAATCTAGGAGTTAAATTCTTTCCAAAATATGATCTACCTACGGCCGCGTAATCTGAGTAGATTGTAACTGGGGCTTTTCCAAAAGAGACCCTAAAGTTCTCAACTGCCTTTAACATGCCTAAGGTTTCCCTTTCTGTCGCTGCGTAATTCCTTTGTGTCTGATTTAAAGTTTTGCTTAAAAATGCCAAGGGCTGTCCTTTTTGAGTTAAAGCTGCACCCACGGCGTAATCTGAAGCATCTGCTGCGATCTCCAAGTTCTCGTCCCCTTCCGGGAATTTTAACACTGGGGCATTAATTAAAGCTATTTTCAGTTGTTCAAAAGCCGTGCTTGCCGCTGCTGTCCATGAAAATTTGGATTTCTTTCGTTTTAACACTAACAAAGGTTCAACAATATCGGCAAAATTTTCGATAAACGAACGATAATATGAGCACATGCCAAGAAAAGATGAAAGTTTCTTCGCCGTATTTGGTGGAGGATAATTTTTTATTGCTTTTATTTTAGAATCCTCAGTTTCGATACCCTTAGCTGAGATTTTGTACCCTAAATATAGCAAAACTTCGTGGAGATCTTGCACATGTTGTTCAATAGTGTCACTAGTTAAGACGATGTCATCGAGATAAATCAACGTGGACTTTCCCGGGACGGGACGTAGAATGATGTCCATAGCGCGTTGAAAAGTTGACGGGGACCCGCAAAGCCCAAATGCATGCGTAAAAGTGCACAAGTGCCCGATTTTGTAATAAACGCCGTTTTATTCACGTCTTCTGGTTTTATGGCTATTTAAAAGTAGTCTGAAGTAAGATCAAGAATGCTGATAAATTTTGTAGACCTAATTTTCAGTATCACTTCTTCTATTACCGGTAAAGGGTAAATAGGGAATTTAGTCATGGTATTAAGTTCCCAGTAATCGATGGCAAAACGATAAGTTTTTGGATCCGAAGGAGGTAAATTATTTCTTTTTCTGCATAGCACAACTAGGCTACCATATTCACTATTGATGGGAATGAATATTTTGTCCCTTAGCATTTGTTTTATGTGGTGTTCTATTACTGCTTCTTTTTTTCCTTATCATAACGATAAGGTTTTACTTTACAAGGTTCGCTTGATTTTAGTTCTATCCCATGGGTAACAATTTGTGTATTCCTTGGTTTCTCGGAAAATAACGTAATAAATTTACTTACGAGTTTTTCCAGCTTAGCTCTTTCACCTTGCTTTAGATGCTGGAGATTAATTTCGGATAAATTTTGCTCTTCTACCACCTTTGGCACCATATCCAAGACAATGGAGTTTTTCGCACAGTTTATTGTGGCGTTTACCACCCTAAGTAACTCTGTACCTAGCATTATATTATTTTGCAAATTTTTAATGACAAAAAATAGAAGTTTCAAAACTTCGTTTTTTACCTGAACGTTAAACTATAGATTTCCGACACATTCGCAAATTTCCCTTTTGCGGCAACGATTTCTGTGCTACAATTTTTAAACAATCTTCGGAAATTTCTGTAGTTTTTGGCTTAAAAAATTTTTCTTGCGCGCCGGTGCTCACGAGTGCTTCTACGAGTACCTCGTTCAAAAGGACTTCGATAACCGGTAGTTGGGAATTCTTGACTACCACGGTATTTACATACAACTTGGAAGAATTTTGCAATGCACAGGGGTCTCAACCCTCACTTTTTCAGGCCCTTCTATTCGTTTAAAGTCTTCTTTGCTCCTGATGTTTTTTGGGTACGCTGGCGGTCTTTGGCTTTAAAGTTTTCATTATTGCTCGTTGACGGCGTGGTTAGAAAATGTTTTCTTCCGTTGTGTCTGTTTCTTTTCGCGGCCGGTTGTCAGGGGAACTGCTGATCGTGTCTCTGGGTAGGAAACCCTGAATTTTCCGCTATCCGCCGATTCTGGAACTTTACGGCTAATTAGAATAGTTCTACCAGCGTTCGTGAGTTTCTCAGCTGCACGAAATCTTGTACTGCGGTTTTTGATAATATAATCTCAATAACTTTGCTATCGAGCTTCCTTCCATATAACATATTCATTAGCTTGACTTTACGCAGAATAAACTTGGTAAGGTGCTCAACGTTCCTTTGGTAAAAGCTGTACAGTTTGGCTTCAAATTTGGCACTATCTTTTACAATCGGGAAGGCTTTTAGGAGTGCCGATTTGAAATTTTCAAAATTGTAGGTTAGGCTTCCGACTTCCCCGAGTAAGAGTTTCCCGATTCCTTTCCACCAAGTCTCCGTCTGTCCTCGGAGGGCACTCGAGGCAATGGCTACTTTTGTTTTTCGGGTACCGGATACAACTGAAAGTGCGTCTCAAGGATTTCAGGAATGAAGTGACGCAGTTTTTACTGTCGAACACCACTGCTGGTTTAATTGCCGCCCTCATCGTCTGTATTAAGAAGCCAAATCCATCCAACGGGCTTGTCACCATCGGGTCTGCGACTTCTGGATTGTCCGTCCTGATTATTTGCCATTGGATTCGAGTAGAATGTTCGGACTCCAGATGTAGAGATCTACTGTCTATCTTTTGTGTCAAATCTGGAGAATAATGACTGCACAGAAGAAGGGTTAAAACTACCCTTTATTATACCCTTTAAATTATTTACAATGCGTGAACTCGATGCTAACACACTACGCCACTACTTCGGCGGTAACTGAAACAGTAAAATCAAACTAAAAAATTATTTAAGATATTAACAAGTAGTAGAATTAAACTACAGGGTTCAGACAATCCTGTATCCTACAGCGCGTAGATGAGTTTAGTGGCAGCAAAATAGTAGCTGTTAAGCCACGTTTAATCAGCAATAACTGCTAAGCTGAAGCTTGCGCTACAACATGCTCAGAGTTTTGCCAGACTCTCTAACGTTCCCCTCTAGAACTTGATATTTAAAATTTTTTTCACACAGGTAGAATTTGCTCTCCTCACGCGCGCTACCAAATTTGAATGTTCTGGCACTGACAGTTTAGTGGAATAAAGGCTTATAGGAAAGGAACTTAAAATTAAATTTAACTGTTTATTCAAACTAAATATAAATCCCTACAAACTAAAAAATAAATTTCTAGCAAACTTCGTACTTAGAATCAAAATAAAATTTAAATATGATAATTCGAACTTATTTTTTGTTTGTTGAAGTCTGCCTGATCTTTGTTTCTTTCTTTTTTGTGGGAAATGTTCCTAGGAGGGAAATCTGCTGATCTGCCGGACCGTTCGTTTTTGCTGTGGCCTGTCTCCGCCCTTTTGCTCATCGACTCCTTACATTTGTCTGCCGCCTTTTTTTTTCCAAAGCCACCTTCTTCGTGGGTAGATTCCTGCTTGAGATCGTTGGCCGCTTTTGAAGTATCGCCGTCGACATTTCTCGTTCAGCTCGGGAGCGGTTGACCTGGTTCACCAGAGCATTCCGCTGCTTTGGAAACAAATTCTTACACTCGATCGATTGCTGGGAAGATTATTCCTGTAACGGCCGCTCTCGTCGGCCCTCCTTTCTCGGCATTTGTAATCCAGTTCGCAGGTTCCTTGAATGGCGTTGCTTGGTCTTCACCCGCTCGCTGTATCTTCTGTGTTTCCCTTCTGTTTCCGATTCTCGTCGACTTGATCTTCTTTCATGCTGGTCCCGGGCTGTTCGTGCGGTTTTCTTTGGGTTCCACATGTCTGCGTCTTTTGACTTCAGTTTCCACCACTCTGGTCGCCATTCTTTTCTTTTCCAGAATCAATATTCTTGACAGAGAAGGCCCATCTTTAATCTGTGGCGTTGGTTGCTTCTATCTGTTAGAAGTTGATTCCTGCAAAATATCTTTGAACCTTTGTGTATCAGCCTGGCCGGAATGTCTTTTCATTTGATCCAAGTTCGCCGCTGTTCTTTCCTTTTAAGTAGCGCATAGTGCCACAGATTCTTTGTATAATGAATAGCCCTTCAAATTTTGGGCAGAATTCAGCCACTTTTTCTTGCGGGGCGCAAGAATTCACAAGGACTAATTGCCCTTGAAAAGTCAGCCTTTTTCCATAAAATAATCAGCAATAATTAAATCTGTTTTTATTTTTTAATTAAGTTTTTCTACTAGATTAAACTACACTAATTACAAAGTTTTTTAATTACAATATTTTAAACTCTTGATTTTCCTACAGAATCATCTTTAATATGTTTTATAATTACAGTAGCTTGTCCAAGAGGATAAGCTCTTTTAATAATTTAATTTAATATTAATAACCTTATTTGAGTTAACCCCAAATTTTAGCTTTGAAAGTCCATTTTTACCTGTTTTAATGTAAAAACAGGGAGTTTCAGGAAATTCGTTACAAACTTTCAGGAGAGATAAGTACACCTAGGCGATGCAGAAACACATAGCAATGCATGTTCGAGAACGCTTTCCTGGCGCTGTAGTGACGTCACAAAACACAAGAAAGAAAGGACACGAACGGTGTGAGAATATACGATTATTATGCTTTGTGCACCGGAAACCAAGAAATAAGAACAAAAACAGACGGTTGTCATCAAAGAAGATGTTCGAAACGTATCCTCAACATGGGCTCGGCAGGGGGTATCCAGCGTATTGGCCAGCAAGATCTTCAGACCTCACTCGCAGTGACTGTTTCCACTGGGGGGGTACGTCAAGACATTGGTGTACGAAACCCTGTTAGAAATGCTGAGGAACGTGTTGCAGGCATCGTGGCAGCTATTCCTGACATGCCTGGTATTTTCCAGAACATAAGGTCTTCCATGTGCCGGAGATCTGAAGCTTGCATCAGAGTCGGGGTCATAGTTTCTAACACCTTCTTTGATCACGGTCCTTGTCAATTTTTGTTTTCATTTCTTGATTTCTGCTGTACTAAGCATAATAAACATGTTTCCTCCCCTGATCATGTTCTTTCTTTCTTGTGTTTTGCGTTGAGACTACCGCGCCCAGAAAGCCTTTTCGACCGTGTATTGTTATGTGATTTTCCATCGTGTAAGAGTACTCTATCTCTCCTGCAAGCTTGTATCCGATTTCATGAAACACCCGATTTTCCAATTTCCACTGCTTTCAGGCCAGATTTTACATTTGCTAAATTTAGCCATTTTGTTCCTCACCTTCAAAAATTATTTACGTGACTCAGCACTTAACTGGACGCCATTTTGTTGAAAAGCTTCCATCTTCGACCTTCAAAGATTACCTCCTGTGTGCCCTCCCTCCCTTCTGTCCAGATTTCCACACTGGCCGTGGCGCATCATTGGTTCAGCATAATGACGTTTACTTTCCCCAACTTCCAAGTTACACCTAATTGGTTATTTTCAATTTCTTTTCTGGTTGCTTCCTATTTTAGAATTCTTATTCTGGCAACCTCTTTCAGCTTTTTTACGTTTTTAATTTTGTTGCAGCTGCTGTTCAGGATCCAGGTTTGCCCATTTTCTTTCACTTTTTAATGCAATTGGTCTTAGCAAGACGCTTGGGTTTTTTTAATTTCTTGTTTTCTTTACCAAGTTTAATTTTTCTAGCTCATCGTTATCTCCCTTAAAATTATACATTTTTGGACTCATGCCTAACTGGCTATTTATGTTCATTTCTACATTCGTCTTACCAAGCTTTTTGTAAAGTTTTTCTTTTTTAGTAGTGTTTTAATTTTAAATTTATGGCAGGCGCGTCGGGAAAAGATACGATAAGAATTTAGACCAACTGTATTACGTAGTTTCTTTTATTTTTCTATTAATGTATTTTCGCTTCTGTCTCAATTATTGTCGTTTGACGAAACGCGTAATGTAGTTTAGCTGTGCTCGAACTTGTCACGCTTTTCCCTTGATAAGTCCGTGATTAACCTCGAGTTAACCTAAATTGCCATTTACTGCCATTCTTTGTTATTTATTCTGGTGTTTTTAATATTTAATTTAGCTTGTGCTTAAAATTATTTTTAATTTTTTACGTGTTTTAATTTTTTTAATGTTGAGTTTTTTCATTACCAAAATTTAATCTTTTAGTTTTCTACAACTGCTTTTACTTTTAGTAATTATTTTTGTTCAAGTTTTGTAACTTTGGAACTAAGGTATGAAGTTGTCAGGACTTTGTGTTCTGTGCATTCTTTTTGGAAACATGGTAAATTCTGTAAAGTGTTCTTAACCTCCAATAGTCAGTCCTGATCTGGAACAGGGAGCGGAAGGTACGCTATGTTCTGATGTATCTGCTGGGCTGGATAATAACTGCACGTGAAGGGATTTGAAATCCTCTTTTATTCAATCACTATTAAATACAAACCTCCCAATTCGGGAGAGATACAGAAAGTAAAAGACCACACTTTGGTCGAACTTAACAATCAAATAAATTTAAATACTAAACCTAAAATAGAAATTAAATTAAACTTTGCTTCGCAGAGCAATTCGCGGAAGTTGGCCTCTACCGAAAAGGGTGCGTAGCAAGGTATACTAAATACTACCGCACTTTAATTTGTTTTACAATGCAATCACGTAGTAAGCACTATGGCTTATAAATTTAAACTGCTAGCTGGTCAGGCGAACGTTGAGCGGCGTGACCGTGATCTGAGGCAAAGCTCTCACACACCGAGAGGTTTCTACCTCTGGCTTAAATAGTACTTGGCTGTACTTCAAAATTAGCATCAGCTAAAAACGCGCGCTTCTTCTGACAGGAAGTTGAAGCAGAGAGGAGATAGAAAAGATTTAAATTAAAATAAACTTGGTTAGTTTAACTAAAACCTTACAAAGTTTACTTTTAGGCGATTTCTTTTAGAATTTTACTCTTTTTGCTTATCTTTAAATTTAATTTTGCAGCTCAGTGCGCAAACTTCTTGATCAAATAGGTCTCTCAGGTTCTTGTACTTCTTTCTAAAAATTATCTTTCCTTTTTCGTAGCTGTTAGCGCGAAAAGTTTGGTTTTTTACTTGAAATTGTTCTTTTTACGTTCTACTGGCTTTAGCAATAAAGTTGTTTGATACTAATTATAGTTCCGGTTTCCACTTTAGCTTAGTCTTCCTAGCATAAAAAACACTGTAAAGCAGGCTAACTCCCTCTTTACTTTTATAGTTTACTCAGTTAAAAAATCTAGAAATAGTTAAATGAAGCAATTTGCTTTGTAAATGTAAGTTAAATGCCACGCTTGCACCTTCTAATATTTTAAATCAGCAGACCATCTGAAAAACTTATAACCGTATTTACCAAATTACTTGTAAAGAAGGATCCCTTTTCTATATGGGTCAAACTCAAAACACTTTTAGTCTTAGGATTAAAAACCATAGGTCCCATGTAAAAAAAATTAAAAAAGTTAACAACAGCAATTTTCATGAAAAACACCAAACGACGATTCTTGAACACTTCCAAATCCACAGTTTTGACAGCATAGAGATTTCTATTCTTGATATCGTACCTGACACAAAGTTAAGTCTCTTTAGCGAATCTATCTTCATCCTTCAAAAAAGGACACTTTATCCTTATGGATTAAATGACCATGTCAATAAACAACTGATAGACAAGCAAAAGATTCTATTTACGGGCAATTTAGAGTTTTTGGTACAAAAGCTTCCAGAGGAAAAAGAGGAGGAAATTCAGGCAATAAGAAATTTCTTCCTCACAGGACTTGAAACTTATTATTGTAAAATTTGTGCTTTCCTTCAGAAGAAGGCTTTTGCAAAAAAATTCCATTAATTCATTACATGCTTTTAAAGATTTCACACTTTGAAAACTACTTGAAGAAATTAAGAGACATTTAACAAGTTTCTCGATTGTCAAAGATTTAATTATCGACTTTTGCTATTATAAATTGAAGAAAAGTAATTTCTACCATAAAAAGATTTACTGTACTCTACAATTCAAACTTCCATTTTATGATCAGCTTCAAATTCCTCAAATCTTCAAAAAATATCAACGTCTACTCCTCAGCCAACAGCTACAAGTTACTCCTTGTTTTAAGTTTGAAAAAACTTTAGGAAATATGGCTATTAATCATCACGACGGAACTGCTGATAGCAAATGTGATTGCCAGCTTCTTCATTATAGTAAATTTGTGGATCCTTTTCCCAAGCACATAATAACAGGAGATCTTAGCATAATTTAAGATTGTCAATTAAGACAACTCTTACAACTGGGTACTAAATTTCGTCCCACTTTCTATCTGAACAAAAGTTATTGCTTTAAGCAATTCAGCAATGATCTTGATAAATTTATTATTTTAGCTAGCAATCGCACTAACTTACCTACTATTACTTTTCTTGACTGGAAAGCCGCTGTTCTTAAGAATTTTGAAATTAAGTTGTCTACTCTTACATGTTTTGATCAATTACACAATAAGAAACATCTTGAAGCTCAAATTAAGATGCTGCAAGAACAGTTCATCATCACTAAAATAGACAAAGCTTGTAATAATAATAATAATAATAATAATAATAATAATAATAATAATAATAATGATATTAGTAATAATAATAATTTTAGTGTTATCTGAAAAAAAATTTATTTTGAACTTTCACATAAGGAGCTACACAGCACGTGTACTTATCAACAAGTTGCTACCAGGACCACATTTCTAAAGAAAAAAATTAGAGTCCTTCACAAAAGACACAAAATTCGTCACAACAAGTTAAATAACAGGTTTACAAATCTCTATGCCCTACCTAAATATCAGAAAAAACCTGTTAAGTTCAGATACATTGCTAATAGTACCAAAAGTTTTTTTTAAAAGAAATAGATTATCTCTTTGCAAAGAAACTTAAACTTGTTTTGGATGTTATTAATAATTTTGATTTTCAAGATCAACACTGCAATTGGATGATTTCTTACAACGAAGTTATTCTGAAAACTTTAAATATGGTTAAAATAGAACACATTCAATGTTACGATTTCAAAACCTTTATACTTCGTTACCCTTGGATGAAATATATAATAGCCTGTCAGGACTGAGTGTTCTGTGCATACTTTTGGCGAACATGGTCTTAACCGTGCTAAAGTTCTGATCTTGAACAGGGAGCTGAATGCAGCTATTTTCTGTGGTAGAATAATTGTGGCTAAGTGGTAGAATAACTGCACGTAAGGGGGGGTTAAAATTACCCTTTTATTAAACCACTATTTACAGCCACTTCCCAACTCGGAAGGGATAACAGAAAATAATGACTGCACTTGGGTCTAAACTGAACAATCAAATAATTTAAAATAAAGTTAGGTAGAAAACTAAGAAGTCGTTGCTCTCAGAGCTATAAACGCGAGGTTGGCCTCTATGCTAAACTATCAATGGTGCGTAGGAAGATTTAGCTAATACTAACGCACTTAGATTACTTCAATAAATATTAGAGTAACAGCGCTAAGGCTTAGAACTTAAATACTAACTAGTCAGGTGGACGTCGAACAGAGCCGCAGTGATCTGAGACTAAAAGCTCTCTCACACGAAGAAGTTCCTTGTTAACCTTTTAAATACAAAACTTGGCTCCACCTCAAATTAGCATAAAGCTGAAGCGCGAGCTCATTCTAACGGGAAGTTGAAATAAGAGCTCACAGGAAAGAGAAATTAACATAAAACTTTGTTAGTTTAAACTAAAACCTTACAAGCCATCTTACTCTTCCTCAATAATTTCCGCAGATCCAGACAATTATTACTCCTGAAGAATGGAAACTTTATTTTAACAGTATACTTTTTAACAAATATTTACAATTTAATAACATTGTCTTTAAACAAGTGCAAGGAATTCCAGTGGGCGGAAATTGCTCAAATGCAATGTGTGGACTCTTCCTCTTTACTCAAGAATTTAAATTTGTACGTTCCATTAAAGACGAAGAACACAAGTATTTCCAACACATCTTTCGCTATAATGATGATGTTATTGCATTTAATAACTTTTGCAAACTTGAAAATGTTAATATTTACCCTTCTTGCCTTAAATTAATACTACTAATACATTACAAAATGAAGTAGTTTACCTAGATCTTCATATTTTAAATTACAATCAAAGTAAAATTTTTGATACACACAGAGACTTCAATTTTCATACACTAAAAGTCACTAACAGGAATTCTAACGTTTCAAAGAGGGTCATAATCAACACTATTAATGCACAACTTCTCAGAATTAAAAAGAATATGGAATAGCATTGAACTCCTTCAACAGGAAATTCTCTACTTCATTAAAATTTTACAAAACAATCTTATTCCTCAAGCAGTAATTAAAAATTCCTTAAAAAAAGCTGGCATTTACCTTTTATTTTAGATTATTTGGATTAGATAATGAAATTTTTTACTTAAATCCCGAGGGAAGGTAGATGATGGATGGCTAATTCAGGTGATTTAATGTAAAAATGTAACATAGCTTCCTTTTACTGTTACTTTTATACTCTCTTAGATTTGAAGAAAACTTCAGTTTAATTATTAAATTTAAAATTTAATATTACTGTTTTCTGGCCTTCTCTATTCCGTTGCTAATTTTAAGGGCCTTTTTCGTTTCTAATCGCTTGTAAGCCCTCTAGCAAGAAGAATTACGACTTTTTCTAACAAATCATACATTTTCCCAATTCCCACTGCTTTCAGGCCAGATTTTACATTTGCTAAATTTAGCCATTTTGTTCTTCACATTCAAAATTATTTACGTGACTGAGCACTTAACTGGACGCCATTTTGTTGAAAAACTTCGATCTTCGACCTTCAAAGATTACTCCCGTGTGCTCTCCCTCCCTTCTGTCCAGATTTCCACACTGGCCGTGGCGCATCATTGGTTCAGCATAATGACGTTTAACTTCCCCCAACTTCCAAGTTACACCTAATTGGTTATTTCAATTTCTTTTCTGGTTGCTTCCTATTTTAGAATTCTTACTTTGGCAACCTCTTTCACCTTTTTTACGCTTTTGATTTTGTTGCAGCTGTTGCTCAGGATCCAGATTTCTTCATTTTCTTTCACTTTTTAATGCAATTGGTCTTAGCAAGATGCTTGTGCTTTATTTTTAATTTCTTGTTTTGTTTACTAAGTTTAATTTTTCTATCTCATTGGGATCTCCCTTAAAATTATATATTTTTGGACTCATGCCTAATTGGCTATTTATGTTTAATTGTACATTCGCCTTACCAAGCTTTTTGTAAAGCTTTTCTTTTTTTAGCAGTGTTTTGATTTTAAATTTATGGCAGGCGCGTCGGAAAAAGGAACGATAAGAATTTAGACCAACTGTATTATGTAGTTTCTTTTATGTTTGTATTAATGTTTTTTCGCTTCTGTCTGAATTATTGTCGTTTGACGAAATGGGTAATGGAGTTTAGCTGCCCTCGAATTTGTCACGCTTTTCCCTTGATAAGTCCGGGATTAACCTCGAGTTAAGCTAAATTGCCATTTACTGCCATTCTTTGTTATTATTCTGGTATTTTTAATATTTAATTTAGCTTGTGCTTAAAACTGTTTTTAGTTTTTTACAACTGCTTTAACTTTTTAGTAGTAATTGTTTTTGTTACTAAATAAGTAATTGTTTTTGTTACGCGCACGCACGCACGCACGCACGCACGCACACACACACACACACACACACACACACACACAACACACACACACACTTTTAATAACAGTTATTTTAATTTATGCATCTTTCCTATCATTCTAGCTTCAGCTTAAAATTTCCTACCAGAATGTAATTTTAGAAATGCAATTAATGTAAATGAGTAAAAGTAGTATTTAAGTCGATGTTTCACCGACCGAGAGAGAGTCTGAGTTTCTGACTAGCGCGCGTTTGCCTTTTGGCTACGTCTCTCTTAGATATTACTACGCTCGACCATACTTTAGGTACTTGCTTGGCTTCGCCAAATTAATTAAGATTTAGGGGCCAACTACTTAGAATCTTGATAGCTTCGACTATATCTTCAGTCAGCTTTAGTTCAGCTTAGTTAAGTTAATTTCCTATTAAGTTCAAGCCCAACTGGAGGCTTTGTTGTATGTTCCGAGTTAGGGATTGATTGTATTTATTCTAAGAAATAAAGGGCAGTTAACCCTTCTTAAGTCGTACGTCTCTGTTAACGAACTTAAGCGATTATTCGCTTGTTAGTGCTTGTTTGATTCAAGGATTGAACACTGAATTAGATAAGTAATACCTCACAAAGTATTTTGTATGCTGTTGAAAGTAGCATACCAAAGTTTCATAACCACTGGAATAAATGACATTTCGTTTTTTTTTGTTTTGTTTGATGTTGTTGAAGTTACGATCAGGTTCTGAATATTTTTATTTCAATTCACTTAGCTTCAATTCAAGCATAATGATAAGCTGTCCGTAAGCACTTTTATTCACAATTCCTTGCAGAAATAAATTATCTTGTAACTGCTTTACTGAAAACTGAACTGAAAATAAAACATTTTGAATTCAGGTAATGCTAGAGATATCTGGGTGTATACTTAGTACATACAGAGGTTGCTTTTTTCAGTAAAAGGAAGAATTCATAATGGGAAGTCATTAAAAGCGTTGGCAAAAAATATTGATGAAATGAGACTTAAATAATAGCTCCGATAAATTGACAATAATAAATTTAATGATAAATGTTAAAATTAAAATCAGTTAAAAATGAAATTATGTATTACATACTTAGCTACTACAGTTGTTGAATTAAAATATCTTAATTGTAATGATTTATCTTAATTCTGTTATCAGACTTAAAGGTTATTAATTTGTTTTTATTTTGTAGTTGATCTTAAATTTCTTTGCCTTGTTGAAAAGTAATTGTTGTCATTTAATTTTTGCGACAGTTTTGGTTAACTCTGATTTAAATTGCTTGAGTAATTAATTTTTCTTTTTCCTTAAGGTAGTTTGGTTAACTATTTAAATTTTTGTTTAGTTAATACTTATTCTTAACTTGTTTGCTTAATATTTAATCTCTTGTTAAGTTGACCCTTAAGGTCAATTTTTAAAACAACTTTTAAAGTTTTTGCTTACACAAGTTGGTGTTAAAGTTTTAATTAAGTTTTGTTAATGCACCCTCTTTTCTGCTAAGTTGGGATCCATATTTTCTGACTATGGTGGTCGTGTTTGGTGTTGTAGAAAACATAAAAATTTTTTCTATGTGATTATCATATTTCAATTGAAGAAATTTGCTTCGGTCTTGTATTAAATTAGTATTTAAAAACAAATCCTTAATTCTTTTCGAAAAACTTTTTACGTTGCCTTTTGGGAAATCAAGATTTATGACTTTGTTGTCAAATTTGTTCGCCCTGCCAGACAGTGGTCTGGGAAATATCTTTCATCAAGTGAGAAATCTGCACCCTGCTGGATCAGTTTTTTTTTGTATGCAGCTACGCCACGCCAAGGTTGAGGGGTCGGGGTGATTCGCTTCCTTGCAGGCGTTCACCATGCTAAAATGGGACCCTGGGTCGAGGCTAGCTCCTGCTGACAGGTTGATGACCTTGGAGGATCGGCGATTATTCGCCAACATACAGCATCCCAACTCCCTTGCTTCACCTTCCAGTTGGGTTCTTTCCCCTTGGGTTGCCGTGCACTTGGCTTGTTTTGTACCATCTCGGATCGCCAAACGAGTATTTGGCGGAAAGAAGAAAAAGGCTTGCAGCGATCTACGAGGAGGAGACGTTTGGCAGACGGCGAGAAGGCAAATTATACTGAAGGTGTCACGAGACCAGAAAACTGTCGCTTCGTCCCCAGTAGCTGTCTGCATTAACAGTGAACGAAGTCTGAAGAAAAGGAGGAGAGAAATCCACCTATGGAGGGCGACGCAGTGAGGACGAAACCCCGATAGACAAGGGGAGAATGACTAAAAAAATTATCGATAACTTACTTGTTTTTTTTCTCCTTATAGAAAGCTAATGGCCGACCAAGAAAATTTTTTTTGTAATCTACTGCCTTGATTGTGTCTCTACATGGCTGCGTCATGGTGATTTTCATATGGGGTACCCCCTTTTGATAGGTAATGTTTTCTCATGTTGAACCACACTGCCACCATCACCATATATTTGTATTTTGTTAATAATTCTGTTTACCTTTAATAAATCATATATTTAATTTAACTTAACTTGTAATGTTTTCTATTCTATTATATTATATTTAAACACAACGCAAAAATGTTAATTCCTTCTGTTGGAGTATTATCTGGTACTATTTACTGTTAATTTTGAACACACATGTTTTAAAGTCTAAATGTTGTTTTATCTTGTATGTCACAAAAATTTTACACCCAATGCAGTATTTTTTATAGTCATGTGATTTAGAGTTGTTATTCTAATTTTGACTTTCATGTGTTATTGAATATTGAACTTTAAAACTTAAAAATTTAAACTAGTAAAAAACTCCAACAAAATGATGATAAAATGTGATACCGACGACAAAAGAATTAAGAATATTTTCGCGCGTCATTTTGTGTTTTGTAACGTACAAAAATATGTGAAAACATCAGAATAAATTTTAGAATCAAACTACAGCTTGTCAACTGTAGTGTCATTGTTCATTGAGAATCATGGTATTTTTTAATGACACTTTACTGAATTTTTCATTTGAAGAGCTTGCTTTCTTTTACAAAGCAAGCGCTTTTTTTAAATAATATTATGTACTGCATGATGATAAGCTCTTAGAATTTCATATAGTACATAATTTGGAATATTACATGTTGGACAATAAAACATGAAACATAAAATTTAGAGGTACTAGAATACAGGTGAAAACTTACGAGGAGTAGGAGTTACATTTTATGATAGAAAGAAGCAGCGATACTGGTCGCAGTTTTCTTTATCATTTTAATTTAATACACTAAGGGCAATGCATCACGATCCCAATTAATGATTGTTGACCAAAAGTAACTAAGGGATTATTTTAGGACGTTTCAAATTTTCATATATTTTATCATTTCCTTGTGCTTGTCCCAAGGGATCAAACTGGTATTTTTAGTTATTTATAGATATAGGATGGTAATAAAGAAACTTCTCGGGTATATGAAACCCTAACGGTCTATCCGCTAAACCAACTGAAATGAAATTTCAGATATTTTTATTTGAAGGTAGGCGCTCGAGATTTTGATGATTTAAAACAACAGAGCTCTTTCTGTTACTGTTAGAGTGAAAATGTTTTGAAATTTACGAATAGCAACATCCACTTATTTCTGCAAAAATTTTTCAGCGCATTGAAAAAATCATAAACGGCTTTGGAAGGATACATGTATGACGAAATTTAAGAGCGTAAAACGTTTTCAAACAAGAGCATTATAAAAAGCCAAAGACAACATAAGAGAGGGGAGATGAAAAACTTTTGTTGGAATTACAAGTTTTCAATGTGTATATCTGCTTATGTATTCTATAACAAGTAATGAAAATTTAAATTAAGAAGTAACGAAAGAATGTGTATTTAGATTGAACTGCATGTAACGATTAACTTGCAGGAACCGAATTTCTTATAATGATATTAACTCCGCAGTCAGCAGTAATGAAAAATATCTGTTGTAACACAAGTTGTTTCGTTTTGTTAAACTTTGAAAGAATGTTTATGTATGGCTAACTTTTGCCGATATCATACAGAGAATAAATAGTGATGTTATAGTGAACTTGAAAGTTATTAAATATAATATAATTTTATTGACAGCTGTTTAAATATCTCCTTACTCTATATTTTCTTACTATCTACGTTCAGCAGCAGCCTAACTGTAAAGTCGCTGGACCCTGGTAGCTCGGTCCGGAGCTCAAATCCCGGCGAACGAAGTGACAGTAGGCGTTTGCGTGGTTTTTCTCGTATGTACGATGGCTACGAGTAGCTACTTTAAGGAAGTCCTCCACGATGGCATCCCTTAGTCAGATAATTCTCGCGTGCTTCGCCATAATTAAATAAACCAAACCAACCCTTGCTCTCCATACCTCTTTAATACAGGGTGACACAAAAAAGGGAACTTTTTAACAATCCAATAAGACAAAGAGTGGCGGAAGGAAAACATTTTATTCATAGCAATTGAAACCTTAAAACTTGCCATTTAAGAAACATTAATGGAATTTATCATTTTAAAAAAATTACATCCTTTAGATTGCGTCCTCCTGTACGAATTTTACCCTGAATTCTCTGTTTTAACTCATCCAGAGTTCTTGGTTGGGTCGTGGACACTTTACGCTTGAGATAGCCCCACAAGAAAAATCGCAAACGGACAAATCTGGGGATCTAAGGGGGCCAGGGAACGTTATCGAATCTTGAGATCACTCGGTTATCGAACAGTTTTCGCACAGCTTCCATTGATTACCGAGCAGTGTGTGATGTTGCTCCATTCTCTTGAAACCAGGTTTCTTGAGCGTGTAGAAAATTGTTCAATCCAGGTGTAACGAAAGATTGTAACATCTCTACGCAACGATCTGCATTGACAGTTACTATGATCCCCTGTTCATTTAATAAAAAATAAGGTCCCATGATCCCGTGTAATGAAACAACACACCATACAGTCACCTTACTAGCCTATAAAGGGCGCTCATGAACTTCATTAGGTTTTGTGTCTTCCCAGTAACGGTAGTTCCGCTTATTTACGTAACCTGTGAGCGGAAAATGGGCCTCATCTTGCATCCACAACATGCTTAGAAATTCATCGTCATTGTTTATGTTTGTCATCATTTGTTGACAGAATTCTAATTACAACTGGTAATCCTTTTCCTTCTGTCGTTGCACTATTTGCAGCTTGTATGGATGAAATTTCAATTATCACAGCTGAGATGTTGCAGCGATCAATGAGGAAGCTCAACAGCTTATTTCAAGCATGCATTCGTACAGGAAGACGCCATCTAAAGGACGTAATTTTTAAAAAATGATAAATTCCGTTAATGTTTCTTAAATGGCAAGTTTTAAGGTTTCAATTACTATGAATGAAATGTTTTCCTTCTATCAATTTTGGTTTTATTGGATTGTTAAGAAATTCCTTTTTTTGTGTTCACCCGTTACTTTTGTAATACTATTCTTAAACATCATCGAACTGTAAAACAGCATTTGTAGACTAAGGAGCTCCGTTAGAGGAGCTGATTCGAAAGGGCTCAGCGAATCAGAACGTTTGGGAACTGCTGATCTAAAATATAATTATTCGTATAATTTAATTCTCTTCTATGCAGCATCTTCGATAATAAAGTTATAGCATCAGAGCTTCCTCTTTCACATTCAGGTTATCTCGCATTAAAATCTCAAAATGTCAATCATTTTTAGTAAATACTTAAAATCTCGTACAAATTGAAATACAGTTGAATCCGGTTAATTGGACCACCGGATAATCGGAACAGCCGCTTTTTCGGACCGAATCCTAAAGAACCGAAACAAATCCTATGTACATAAGTCTAATATTGTTCGCTTATTTGGACCAAAATTCCGTTTAATCGGACCAAAAAACGTGAGAGCGAATAAGAAACAGAAGTCACAAGTCGGCAGCGTACAGCGGATGTACAGGTGGTCCGCGACATATGGGAGGATTTGTAGCTGCTCTTCTCAGGAGAATGCTTTATCAAAGGTCAGGAATTCCTTAAAGTGCATGACAAGAGCAAAACCAGTGGGAGGTGAACAGGCGCACAATTTCCTTTGACGTTTTTTAAAACAAAGCCCCAGTAGCCGCCAGTGAGGTTATTTGTCCCACTGCGTCTCCGATTTTCGAGTAAATGAACAATACAGTGTCCGGCTCTATCTGAAAGGAATTCCTGCCTGTCAATCATGATACGAGTTTACACGAGAAAGCTATTATTTCACCACCCTCTTGGGATGATTTTAGTGCCAAAGCTTTGAATGGCGACCTCAACATCTTGACCCCGAAACACCAAGGTTTCTTCAGACCACTTTAGTTAGTGAACTGTGCGCGTGTCTTGTCTCCTCTGCCAAAATGCAATGACGGGACTTGACGTTAGCGGAAAAATTGGTATCCTGGACACGATCAAGCAACAACCAAGTTTACTATAACATCACTATTTATTCTACCGACGAAACACTACTCAGCGTCGGTTGATAGAAATTACCGGATTGCCAATGACTACAATTTCGCGCTTGATAAAACAAGAGATTGAACTGCGAGAAGAATGGGCACAATATGAAGAACGAGGCGGAACTTCCAAAAAACGGAAGCGTGAAGACAATGATCCAGATGTCGATGAAGACCTTAATGAATGGTTTGCCATTGTTGCTGGACGAGCTGTGCGAGTAAGCGGCCCAATGTTAAAATGCAAAGCAGAACAACTCGCTAAAAAGCTGGGCCACGATGACTTTAAAGCTACGGATGGTTGGTTATTTCGATGGAAATCTAGATATGACATAAAATTCAAGAAAGCACATGGTGAGAAAGAAAGTGGTGATAATGCAGGTGCTGAAGAATGGAAATCAACAGTACTGCCCGAGCTTCTTGAAAATTTTTCAGCAGATGACATGTACAATGCTGATAAAACTGGGCTGTATTATCGTGCTACACCGGACGGCTCGTTAAGTTACAAACATGTTGCATTCTCTGGCTCCAAAAAAGTGATGGATAGCGTAACTCTCTTGTGCTGCT
>KK117466.1:310183-327560 GCA_000611955.2 Stegodyphus mimosarum
CAGTTGATCGTGCGAACAGAAATGCGTAGATGACCTCTGAACATTTTAAAGAATGGCTGAAGGATTGGGACAGAGAGGTAAGACGCCAGTCGAGAAAAGTGCTGCTTCTTCTTGACAATTGTGCAGCACATCCTCATTTAGATTGCTTGAGAACATCCAACTGGAATTTCTATCTCCGACGACCACAGCTTTGGTCCAGCGAATGGACATGGGCATCATCAAAAATTTGAAGACCCTTTATCGTGCAAATGTGGTTAATTACATCCTTGAAGCAATTGCAGAAAGTTTGCTGACCTTATCGTCAAAAGCCAGCAAAGTCAGTGCAAAGGTCAACATCTTACAAGCAGTTACATTTGTGACGGACAGCTGGTTTGATGTGAGCAGTGAGACAATCCAGAACTGTTTTTCTCACTGTGGCTTTAGAGCACTTGGTTTTGGAGGTGGATGTGGACATGCTCATTGAAAGTGAAAAGGATGACGGACATGTGGAACTTCAACAGGTACAAAATTGTGAAGAATTTTTATTCATCGACAACGAGCTTCAATGCTACGATGAAAGTGAAGATTACGACCCTGCAATCGGTGCTCGAGTTGCAGCAAAACACACGACAGCATCGGAAGGCCAAGAAAATGCTGATGATGATGGCGCTAATACACTGGTGTGCAAAACTTAAGCAACAGCAAGGTTTTTTGCCATAATTGCACGAGAAATCAACTGAGAGATATGAAATGCAGAAATGAAGGACAGTATTATGTACGTAAAAGATGACGGAAGCAGCGGAATTGAAAAAGGAATACAATGCATACGGTATGGAATCAAACAAAAACAAGCTTTATTGAACGCATAGTATCGTGACTCATGATTGTCTATCCAAGAGGAAGAATAGCAAGCAGATGTTCCTTAATATGGGATATGCCCTCCCCTCACTGCAATGGTTGCTTCGCACCATCTCCGCATACTCAGAACCAGCTGGTGCAACATTTCTTGCGGTAGGAGTGCCCATTCCTCAATCAGCATCTGTTTGAGTTGTTGGGTGTTCTCCGGAGGAAGTAAGCGTGCTGCAATGGGTCTCCCCAAAGCATCCCACACATGTTCGATGGGATTTAAATCTGAGGAGTACGCTGGCCACTCCATTGGAGTGATAGCTTCACTTTCCAGTAGCTCCTCAACAGCAAGAGTCCGATGTGGCCGTGAATTGTCATCCATAAAAATTAAGTCTGGGCCAATGGCACCTCGGAACAGACGCACATGGGGAAGGAGTACCTCCTCAGAATAGCGATCCCAAGTTACAGACCCTCTGTCGAAAACGTGGAGCTCAGTTCGCCCGTTCAGCATAATGCGTCCCCAGACAAGAACTCCAGGACCACCGTTACGGTGTCTTTCCTTGACATTACTGGGATAAAACTGGGTCCCGACCTCTCTCCAAATCAAAACGCGTTGAGAATCCCTTCTGGTACTGAACCGACTCTCATCCGTAAAGAGGACATGACTCCATTGATCAGTTGTCCAGTTTTTGTGCTCTCTGCACTACTGTAAACGGTGGCCAACGTTCAACGGGAAGCAGCGTTCAGGACGGGGGCGAATAGGCCCCCTTTCTGAAGGCGTGTGGGCACAGTAAACTGCGACACTTGTCGCCCAGTTGCTGTACAGAGTTGCTGAGCAATGACGCTTGCTGACTGCTGTCGACCTCATTTCGCCTACAGGACGATATATCGGTTATCCCCTGCAGATGCCGTCCTCTGGCGGCCACCACCAACCTTTCTAATAGCTGTACCTGTGGTTCGGATCGCTTTCCAAGCGCGCGAAACAACGCTTTTGTTGATTTCGAACTCTGCAGCTACACTGGTGACAGTACGCCCCTCCTCGAGCTTTCCGATCATTCTTCCACGTGTGAAGTCGTCCAGGTGATTTCTTCTAACCATATTTCACGAACTGACTCACTTGCACTTGCAGCAAATATGTTGAATTGCGTCTCCATCCTTCGTTTTATTCTACTGTTGACCTGCGCGTGCCGACATCACGCGTTTTGTGTATGCTTACGTCGCCTCTGACGTTTCGTTCCTGATATTTGCATACGCATGACGTTTCTACTGACTTAGGTGTTCATTGCACTGATCTCCAGACCTCCTTTTCTGCAATTTCATGGCTATCTGCTAAATTTTTACATTGTTGCTTAAGTTTCGCACACCAGTGTAAGTTGGTGTAAGTGACAACACAGGATGCTAGGAAATGCACTGAAACTTTGCGTCGGTATTTCATGCAGGAGGGAAACGAAGGCAGTCGCATTGCTGCATTAGATATTTGTGGCGATTTCGTTCACGTGCAATCCGTCAAGAGAACGCGCCAGATCGCATTGGATAAGTTCTTTAAATATTGACTGGAACTTGGTAAGAACTTGTTTAAATTGTGCTTTGCATGCTGAGTGTCGTGGAGATCGTTTCTTAGAATTTGTTTCTAAATTAATTTTCTCAATGAAAAAAGTTCGACTGCAGTTCTTGTTTGTATATGTATGTTCGCCATACCCGTGTGTGCCGCACAGTAAAGGTCATAATTAAATTTTACTACATGATTTACATGTACATTTAGTGTTTGCTACGTGTAGCACGTCCTGTTTTACAACATAGGACATGTTCGTGTAATTGGACCAGCCGGTTGTTAAGACGATCGCTTCCCAATGTGGTCCAATTAACCGGAATCGACTGTAGTTCAAAATAAATTAAGCTATGTAACCGTTCTTCCTGTCTACATTTGATGAGATTTTTGCGTACGTACTTTTAATGTAGCAGCAAATTATGCCATTGGTATTCCAAAATAAATTCCTTACTTTCCCTAAACTTCACTTGTTTGACGATCAAAATTTATAATGTAGGCCCAAAAGTTTTACATTGATCGATATTCGCCTAGAAATTTTCAAAATCTACTTTGGAAATTTTGTTTCTCAAGAAGGTTTCCATTCAGTAACATATTTTAAGGAAATATTTATTTTTATGTGTTACTTATAACTCAGTAATGCACAAATACTGAATAATCCAAATTCGCTCTAAATTTTTATCTTTGCCAAATATTTCACAGGATTAACAAAAAGTGAAATAAGTAATTTTTTTTAAAACTCAAAATCAAACTTTTTGAAAAATGTTTGCTTTTTAAATATTTTTTTTTGTTTTCGCAGTTTTAACTTAAATATATTATGTGATATTCTGCACTGGCATATAATCTTTTTTCTTAGTTTCTTCCACAATAGCCTTCAAACGATGTGTCACAACGTTCTAGTGTGTCAGTCCAACTGGTCGACACTTATTCTTTTACTTTTTCACTTACTAATAAATTGAGTTAAAAACGTTCCCTTGCAACAGAAATTAATATAAAAACATCTAAAAATGCTTTAAAGAAACTTTTATGTAATACAACATTTCCCATCTTTCTCCGTTTCAAAGTTATAATGAACAACTTCGCTTGGTACAATTTAAAAGAGAAATGGAAATTTAGAATGTCTATGTTTCACAGAATTACGGCGTAGAAGAGAAATTCTTCGCTAAAAAACATTCTGCTGCTGTTACTCTTTGTGACTGATTCAAAAGAATTTCTCAAATAAACAAAAAATTAATGACAGTAATAAACGAATTTTCTTTCCTTTTAGGTTATTTAAATACTCCAAAGCACACCAGGGCTATCTGCCTAAGCGGAGGTATGCCCTAGTGAAGGGGACCTATCAGGGGTCGAACCGTAAAGTCGCTGAACCCTGATAGCTCGGTCCGAGGCTAAAATCCCGGTAAACGGGTTGTCTGCATGAACGTTTTCGTGGTTTTTCCCACGTGTAATTTGTATGCGAGCCAGTACCCTTAGAAAATCTTCCACGAAGGTATCTCTTCCCTTAAGCAGACAGCCCTCCTGTGCTTAGCTGTAATCAAATAAACCAAATCAAACCAGCCAACTGGAGGACTTTCTGTCGGAAACAGGCTCCGATTCAAGTTACCCGCGGAAGTCACAAATACAAAACATGTAGGCAGCCGTTCACCTGGATCTGAACTAGGGACCGACTATGAGTATTCAGCTGTTTTTAATGGCTTTGCCACTGGTGGAGTTCTAGACTTTTATTAATAGTATTAATTTTAACAGTCACTTCACCCTTTAATAACCTAAGTATTAATTTCGAATTTTTTAAACACAATGCCATCTGCATGACATAAAGTATGAAGCATTCTTGTATTGAATATCATAACAAATAAATTCATAGGAAAAGACTTCAGCAAATAAACTTCTATAATTTCTTTTAATAGACGATAGAAATAGAATCCTCTCTTATACACCCGCGGATGTACGCACACACATAAAATAAATCTAATAATTCAAAATTTAAATTTAAATATACTAAAATATGTGGAAGTTTCATGCAAAAATTTACTCATGCATTCTACTTAACTTGCAGAAAATTATATAAATACCTGGGTTTAGTAAGGCTCCTCGCATATTTGTACTTAAATATGCAGATGAAGTATCAAAGCTTTATGTTAAATTCTGAAGAAAAAATGTCGGCAAGTTTGGATAAATGCCACTAGATCACAGCTCTATTCAATGTGCTTTGCATAATAAATTGGAAAGACATTTTGAAGTACTGTTCTTAAGGATCCATGTTGTACACTTAGCTTAGTAGTACTCTCCCAAAATCATGATTTAGTTGGCAATATTCAAGCCATAGAGAATAGTTAATTATCGTAATGAAAGAAGTTGCATCAGTGAAGAAGTCTTTGAAAAAAGGCCATGTGTTCTTCTATGACAAAGAAGGGCTCCCAAAGTTCAACGAGGCTTTTTCTTAAATGCTGTATTCACTCGCATGTTTCTCCCCTCGAAGAAGATAACCCCCTAGTTTTTTCCAGCGTATGATTTAGGAATTACTGATTTATAGCACCAATGTAAAATGCCCTGCAGTGTAGTGCACTGCCAATTAGCGTACAGATCGGAAAGTATTTTGTATAAATAAAAAGAACATTAGTGAAACCGGTAAGTTCTTTGAAATACAACAATTAGTATAGCTTTATGCGCGTTTTTAATGCATGTGCTATGTTTATCACTTAAGCCGTCACTTCAGAAACAGCATACTTAGCGTAAATTTCAATTAATTTCTTCCTGTTTACAAAACACTGAAGAAAAGGGGGGAGAATATGCGATAAATACGGTATATGTATATATACCGCGCCCAGAAAGCCTTTTCAACCATGTATTGCTATGTGATTTCCATTGTGTAGGTATACTCTCCTGAAAGTTTGTAACCGACTTCCTGAAATATCCTGTATATATGTATATATATACATTCTTGGGCAAAAAACGACACACGAAGAAGGAGTTATCCGAATGGGACGAAAATCGGTAGAAGTACAGTACAAAAAAGATGTACATGTACAAAACTGGATGATTTATTGAAGTGATAGAGCTTCACAAAGTAAAAAAGTCAGTAACGCGTTTGCCCCCTCTGGTCCTTATGCAAGCAGTTATTCGGCTAGGCATCAATCGATAGAGGTTGAGGATGTCCTCCTGAGGGATATCGTGCCAAATTCTGTCCAACTGTCGCGTTAGATCATCAACATCCCAGCTGGTTGAAGGGCCCTGCCCATAATGTTCCAAACGTGCTCATTAGGAGAGAGATCTGGCGACCTTGCTGGCCAAGGTAATGCTCGGCAAACACTAAGGCAAGCAGTAGAAACATGTGCATTGCGGGGGCAGGCATTATCTTGCTGAAGTGTAAGCCCAGGGTGGCGTGACATGAAGGGCAACACAAAAGGCCTTAGAACTTCGTCGACGTACCGCTGTGCTGTAAGGTTGCGACGGACGACAACCAAAGGGGTCCTACTATGAAATTAAATGGCACCCCAGACCATCACTCCTGGTTGTCGGCCTGTCTGCCGGAAGACAGTCAGGTTGGTATCACACCGCTGTTCGGGGCGTTTCCAGACTCGCCTTCACTGGTCATTGGGGATCAGTTCAAAGCGGAGCCATCACTGAATACTATTCTACTCCAGTCAGTGACATTCCAGTGCGAATGAGCCCGCCACCACTGTAAACGGACTTGACGTTGTACAGAGCTGTGAGCAGTCTATGAATGTTCCTTGCGGTCACTGAAGCACTAGTTGCACGTACAATCGATGATAATGATGCATCTGGGGCTGTGAGTGTCGCTCTGACGATTGCTCGGTGTTCACGTTCTGTCGTTTCTCTAGGCCTACCGCTTCCTTCTTGACACTGTGTACAGTCATGGTTAACCCATTTCTGCCAACATCGTCTAATAGTGGCATTGCTCCTTCTCAAATGTCGAGCTATTCGCCGATAAGGCCAACCGGCTTTTGAGCCCAACTACACGACCTCTCTCAGATTCTGACATCTGCGCATATCGTTCGCGCACCTGCATTCGAGGCATAATTACTGTCTACCAGAGTACACGGAGTGAAATTCGTGAGGAATTTATGACTTGGAATCGTAATTTCTCCTCTTAAATATCCTGCCAGTTGCGCAGATCAGATGCGCTGTAGCGACAACCGTTCATTCATTGGCAGCCAAAATGTAAAATTTTGCATTTCTCGTCGAAACCTGTACGCATACCAATTTGTGTCCAATTTGCTTTATATCTTCTCGGTGCGTCGTGGTGCGTCTTTTTTTGTCTAAGAGTGTATATATATATATTTAAGAGCGCGTTGTAACTGAACCTCATTCTGACATGTAATTAACCTACTTATGTAACTGAACCACAACTTCAGCAGAAAATTCTTTTGATCTGGAAAATTTTGTTTTAATAATAATTAAGTTTAAAATTCGATTCTAACTTCTGAATGCATGCATGTCTTTCTGTAGAAAACGAAGGTTGACGGAGGTTCAGACTTCTATGGGACAAAAAGCTGTCATCCAAATGGCAAAGCCTAATTCACCAGAAATGCAATGAATTTCTGAGAGAGGGAATTGTTTTTTCTTGGACGTACTAGAAGCGATCATCTTGGTCGTGCCCGACGAATTCAGTTTCTTCTTGCAGATTAACCCTCGGTTTCAAGCAGAATTTTTCTCTGTCACATTCTGCTTAATAGTTAAAATTATATCGGTAGGCGATTTCTAGTCAGAAAATGTTGAATTCTTTTTTCTTTGTTTTCATACCTAACATCTCCATTAAAATTTCCTTCCATACCTTCATATTGCATCTAGCGTTCTCATCATTATTTTCATCTTTACTCTCATCAATGAGGCTTTGATCGTTTCAATTTTTTGTCACCGGTGTACTGAAAAAGAATGGCCTTTACTTTAAACAAAATCATCCCTTGAAATAATGCATCATACTGCACATTCAAGGCTTAAATTCAGCTGGAGCCCGGCTGAATTGAGAGAAATTGGGAATTTCATCTGGAGCCCCAAATAAAACATCCGGTATTTTATTTTGTGATTTTGCTATTTATTTTATTTAAATTTAATTATTTAATTATTTTATTAGTTATTTTATTTCTTTATTTTCCCCCTTTCCTGACGCCCTAAGATAGGACTCCAGCACTTCTAACTTTAGAAATTAAACTCTAGCCCTGAAGTCTCCGCGCGCACTTCCCAGCAGCTCCTCGGACGCTATAGGTAAATAAAATGAATAAAACTTGAATGGAATTAAAGAGTAAGAAATCAAAAGATGAATCAAAATAAGAAATTTAAAAATTAATTTTGAACGCGGAAATTCACCAAGTCAAATTTCGCATTACCTTTATCAGACAATGCTTGGCCATTCCTTAGAACCACATACTCGAGAAGCTGCTCGCTCATTCTCGATTTTTCGAGCATTCTCGAAGTCCTCTAAAACTTTAGCTCCATATAACTGCAGATGGCTAATCGATTTGGTGTTAGTTCACGGTAAATATTCATAGAGATACTATTGTGAATTTCTTAGTGATTTTCCCAAGAGTTTGTATGCGTTTTATTTCTTTGTCAGATTTAGTTATGTAACTAATAAATGCTCGTTATTAAATATAATAATAAAAATAATAAACTGTATAAAATCGCGACCCTTTAAAAGGAGACTCTGTAAACTAAGATGTGAAGACTGTGATAAATCACCTTAAGTCCCTCCTGCTGCACATTAAAGTAAGATGATTGTCTCGAGGAAAAGCACCGGCATATTCGATGAATGCACATTTTTAATAGACCACAAAACCGTAATTGCGGTTGTTTAAAATGATAAACTATTGGTGTGTAAAACAGTATAGCGGCCAAAATTTGTGGCAAATTGAATGAAATGAATATGTCAAAGCTAGGGGGGAATGCCATAGCTTTTTCTGAAAATGCTATTTCCATTTATCTGTCGCTAAATAGTTTTCATACAGGTTGTTCTGCATTGAGCCATATGCCAAAGAAAACCCTGGTGAACATTATATTTTGTAGCTTCTCTAAGTTGTAAATTTTGTTTTATTATTTTATTTATTGTTGTTACAGATGTATTTAAAGACTTTGCAATTGATTTCTGCGCTGACAGATTTCTTTTGTTGGCAACGATTTAACATTAGAAACATTAAATATATATATATTAATATTAATTAAATATGCACCATTTGGGGTATTCGTTGACTCTTCTAAGCATGTACAAGCAATGATTGACAGTTTTCTTTTTTTGAATAATGATATTACTTAGTTTGCATATAGAAATTTTAATACCGTACATTTAAAATGTTTTTGAATTATAGAATATGAATATTTCTCTTCCCTAAGCACAAAAAACAAATTCTTCAATCCACAACTTGTTTCCGTGCGACGTTTTGAAAGGAGAATGAATTCAAAAGTAGCAGACGATATTCCTTATTTGAAACAATAAACTGTTTCCAGAAGTTTTTTTCCCAAAATATCTGCTTTTCTTAATTCTTTATCGAATTTGTTGAAAAAATTTGTAAACACCTTCTGTAAGCCTGCAGAGGTTCCAGGTTACCATATCATAATTTTCATTGCCACATGGAAATATAATGTATACTGCGCCCCCCCAAAAGGGGGGCAGTTCTATATCTCCCGTTCTACCGGGCCGATTGACGAAATTCAAATTGCGTTTTCCATGTCCCGAAAGCGCGAATTAGGATATATATTAGATTTATATACAGATTTGTTCTACTATAGGTATTTTGACACAAAATCGATTTTTTTCTGAAATAACATACCAATTTTTTTCCATATGTCGATTCTACGACTTAAATTATGCCTAAATATTAAATTTTGTAAAATTTGGTACGAAGTTTACGGAGAAATTCAAAATTTTAACTTCGCGACTTTTTTTCAGTTTGAGCCAAGAATAATTCGCTTGGGGAACTTCTTAATATGTGGTAACCTATTTTCCTTTCCTTCCATTGTGTAGAGGAGGAAAAAAGCACATAGTTCCTGCCTTTTTACATTGTGAATGAGAGGAAAAAAAGTCACATCGTTCTATTTTCAAATAATTTTAACAAAGGGCGTAAATGACATTTCGTTACTATCGCTTTCAACAAATATGCCAAATTTCAGTACGCGCAAATATATAAATTCCGTATATATTCTGAAATTTTGAATAAAAAACTCTAATTTTTGCAGCTATGCTTTGAAATATAACTACTTTAAGATGATTGTAAAAATTTATAGGTTGTAATTCAAAATTTTTTTTGAAAAATTTATAAAAATTGTTTAAAAATACAAATTTAAAAAATAAATCATAAAAAAATGCATGAATTTTATTTGGAATGAACCTGAATTTCGAACTGTATAAGAAGGAATTGAACACGTTTCATAAAAAAAAAGAGATATTAATAAATACATACCAAATTGAGTTAACATTGAGGAGCTAAAATTTTCAGAGCTAATTTTTTAAAAACAACTCGTGCGATTTTTACAAAACTTGGCAGTTTGGCATAAATTGAGTCGTAGAATCGAAATATGGGGAAAAAATGTCGTGTCATTTCAGAAAAAGTCCAAATTTGTGTCAAAATACCTATATTTGAACAATGCTATATATAAATCTAATACATATCCTAAGTCGCGCTTTCGAGACATGAGAAACGCAATTTGAATTTCGTCAATTGCCCCAGTAGAACGGGAGATATAGAACTTTTTTTCTTTTTTTTTTTTTTTGGAGCAGTGTTAATATTTGTTTTAAATTTGTACTTCATAAACCTTAATTAACGCAAAACGAAATAATGTCCAGCGTTAAGCAAAATAATTCTGAACATAAAACTTAAAAAACAATAACACTTAGACTATTTGAAAGTAAAAATTCTGATGTACACACCACATGACTTCCTTGCACGGCATATTAAATTATACACATTTTTTGCTGCACTTAATAGAATTCAAATTATTCTCACCTCGAATTATCGTGACGTTCCTTCAAAACAAGTTGAAAATAGTGTAAAAAATTGCAAATTTCTGAAATTATATATCCAGGTCAATTTCATCGTACCGAGTCTTATAATTTTACTTTTTATATAACGAGTATAAAGCTTTTCCAAATATAAGAACCGGCAGACCGCATTAGAAGTTAGATTTTGTTATTTTATTGAAAATGAATTATTTTAAAAAATTTGACAGCGCCAAGATATGAATATTTTAGCCATTTAAAACGCTTCTGTATTTTGAAATATATCATTTCGACCAACGATCGCAAAAATAAAGACCGGGTAAGGATATTTAACTAGGTAAGATGTGGATATATGTATATCTATATCTATATATCGATATTTATCTCTCTCTGTATATATATATGTGTGTCAATAGCACCCCTTCCTATTGCAATTCCAATCAAACTGGCGCAATTCGCAATACAAAGGACTCTTCCCTGCTTTACTCTTGGCAACCCTTAGCGTCTCATGCTTATTTCACTTGTGGCGCCATTTTCAACTTTCTTTTGCTAGAGTAAAATGTAAATAGAGTTTAACATTAATTTTGGTCTTTTTCGTAAAGTTTTTAACTGTATTTATGACCTTTTAGTTTATTTCTATTTTTACTCCATTTTCTTTTAGTTTCAAGTATTGTTCTTGTGTGATAACTTTGTTTTTGAATTTTTCTTGTATGATAACTTTGTTTTTGAATTTTTCTTGTATGATAACTTTGTTTTTGAATTTTTCTTGTATGATAACTTTGTTTCCAATGGTCTCTCAGCTCGTCGGGGACCTACTCGCGGACCGAAATAATTAGACGAAATTCGGATATGATAAATTGTTAATTAAAGGGGATTTTTTTCAGATTTGCTAGATAACGAAACGCGCTTTTCATGAATTGTTGATGGTTGTAGAGAGAAATTCCAGCTCTCCCTTGAAAAGTCGGGATCTTTCTATGGAACCAGTAATGATTCTTTTGTTTTATTCTACTGTTTTAATTTACACTGCTGTTTCTTTATTCATTCTAATTATATTTCCACAATTGGGCATATCAGCTTTCAAAAATGCTTCCTTAATTGCCATTTTTACCACATAGCACAATTTTTGCTTTCTAAATTTCACTTCGAATTTCTAAAAGAGATAATTTTCTTTATTTTCTATATTACTATATTGAATTAAATTATATCTTTGCAGCAATTGCACAGGATTTTACTTTTTAGTCTTTTTGAGTACATTTTGAAATTCATTAATTTTAAAGCTTCTTTTTTTGTTTATATATATATATATATAGGCTTGGCACTACCGATTATAATAAAAAAGGGAGGTGCACAACTAGATGTTACTGTAGTCCCATACACAAAATTTCAACATTCTGTGGGTAATAGTTTTTGAGTTATGCGAGGTACATTAATTCGTACATTTGTAGAGACGTCACGAAAAAGTCCCTTTTAAGCGTATTTACAATCCGTTTTGGAAAAAAGGAGTCCTTTATTCTGTCGTATGTGCAGACGTCATGCAAAAATAACTTCCAGATGGATTTGAGAATGGTCAAAATGGATATTTTAGTTGAAATATGGTACCCGATATTTTTCGCAATTACAATACATCCTTTACTTCGAAAAAAGAAGTAAAAATAATTGAATTTTTATTGGAGAGTATTTTACTAACCAGAAAAAAAATTACTGCTATTTATAAACATAAGTTTCACGATTTTTTAATGAAAATATAGCTTTTCTGTTCTCATTATCAAAGTGTCTGCTAGTGGCTGTGTGGATAAAACTGCTGAACACTGATAGTTCGTCTCAGGGCAATCGAACACGTTGCATTGAATTTCAGTTGGCTTGGTTTATTTGATTATGGGAAAGCCTGCTACGGCTATCTGTCAAAGGGGATGAGATTCCCCGGTGGAGTACTTTCTAAGAGAAATTGGCTCGTATCTGTGTTATACATGGGAAAAAGCACGAAAACGCCCATGCACCCAGCTCATGGGCCTGGAATCGAACTCAGGTCGAACTACCAGTGTTCATTGACTTTATTGCTCTGTCGTTAGTGGGTCATTAGAATTTTCGGATTTCTTCCATCTGTAACCTGTATATGAGCTAGTACTATTTACACACGCATCCCTCATAAGCCGATATATATCTGCATGGTTCGTTCAGTACCGAAAAATAGATAAATGGATTTCTAATTTGGATAAGGAATTTCCGTAAGACTTTATTCAGTTTCCTTTGCGATCAGGAAGCGAAAGCGAACTGCGTGAGATCTTTAGTAATTTAATCATCTTGGATGTAACTTTAATAAAACCTTTTTTCTTCCCAGTTTATAGATCTTCCTCTGACCTTTTTTCATCTCTGTTAAACAGTTGGTTTCAGTGAATAACACCCCGGTCAAATTAAGAGGCTAAATACTAAAAGAAATGACAAACATTCTATTTTTATCACAGGGAAAAAATAATTGTCTTGTTGTTATACCTAACTACGCATTTTTCATATGAAGTCGCCAACATGGCTTTTCACTGGTGAACAATCATTTACTTTATGTTTGTTGTACTGGAATCTTTTTTTTAACTTAGACGGATAAAATATAAAATTCTAAGACTGATTACTGAGCGACTTCTCTCATCATTTTAACATTACTGTTTTTCTTGAGTATTCTACTGAATGGAATCTCTTCAGGGAATTTCTTTCTGGTCTTCTTCTAACATTAAATCTCTTTCAGTTTTGACACTTGTTCAAAAATTGCAATTAGCATATCTCGATAAGGTAAAGTTTAAAAGATTATAATTTACAGCTTACGCTAAGTGACAGCAGTTTGGTAGATTCATGAAAAGTAAGCATTGTCTGGATATTTGAATGGCCTTTTGAAACTTCTACAATATACTGCATATATTTCATTTCGAATTTTCAATTACTTTAGTATAATCAGTTATAGCATAAGTTTCAGTTACAGCGGACTGAGGTTTTTTGAAGTTAAGCTACTGCCTAACAGTGATTTTCAGCTTAATCAGCTGCATAATTTCAGGATATACTAACATATAGTAGCATTAGCCGTTGAGAAACACTGGTGTGCAGTATCCTACTCCTTCAGGAAACGTTGATGTTTTTTAGATTGTAGTTAAAAACGCGAACAAAATGTTATATTTAATATTGTAGATCTCACTGAAAACTTTTTGACAGCTTAAAGCATAAGATGTTTTTATGGATTTTGACAGCTTGAAGGATTAAATTTGGTTTCTTTTTTTGTTTTTTGGATTTTGACAGTTTGAAGGACTGGATTTGCTTTTGGATTTTCAAGGACAACTAAGGGAAACATGCGAGAGCTGAAGATAAAAGATGCCTTCCTGGAAGATTGTTATCCAAAATTGACTCGTATCCCCTTAAATATGTGAAAACCCATTAAACCTCTCATGCACTCAGCCTGTTTGTTGAGGTATGAACCCACGCCAGATTACAAGTACTTACCAGTTCTAACTCTGAAACACTGATGGGCCGATATTTTGAGAGACTTTCGAAAAGACAATATTTCAAGCTTGAAACAACCCGACAACGTTTTCTTAGTCACTTAAATATGGCGGTAGCGAGATAAGTTTTTAGCTTGTATTGAGAAATTTTGTAAATTACTTTAATTATCAGTAGCCTAGCTTTTCTATCAGTAGCCTAGCTTTTCTATAACAAAATATAAATAAGCTTAGTGAAGCTCAGTATTAGAAAAAAAAATCCTGAAATAGGCCAACGAGCAGCCGAGTGTTAAAATAGCTGAACGCCGCCATTCAAATGCTGGCGAACGGTCTGGCCGCATGCGAGTTTTTACGAAATGCTCTTAACGAAAATATCACTCTTGTTGGATGGACTAAGAGCTCTCGTGTGCCTTGCAGCATTAAAAAAAATCCAACTTAACATAATCTTAGGATATTATGGCATTATTTTAAATGTGTTCCTGCGTAATTTATTCTATGTAACTAACAAGATAAAGTTTAAAGAAAATGTGAATACAACAGAAAATACACAATAGACACTTTTTAATATGAAGAAATTTTTATCATGATTTTACTGCATTTATTGAGTATGGCACAGAATTTGTGGGCTACTCATCTGAAAGAAGGGATGCTTTTTAAGACTTCCTTTTTTATTTTAGCATTTTCATATGTATGACAGAAAAATTCATGCAAACAAACCATCGCAGAGAACCGAGCCCGAAACAATAACGAATGCTTCGCGGCTCTACCCTTAGGACACCGGAGGCAAATTTTCATTATAAGCCCTGCCATCCATAATTTACAATTTTTCAGGGAAAGTAACTGTTTGGATTTCTTCGGAATACCTAAGATAGATAAGAAAGTTAGTGTTTCTTTTTTTTTTCAAAAGATAATTTTTTGTCCTTATCTTCCTGCAGTCTTTTTTTTTTCAAACATTTTATGTAATATTTACAATAATTAACGTTTTGAATTTACATTTTCTTCTTATAAGACTTAATCGCTTGAACTATAGTACACTTTTTCAATTATTTCTACGCAAATTTCATTTTTTAAATGCTTATCCAAAGCATATTTTACTTATTTTGACTGAATATATCAATCTTATACATTTCCTGATGCGTATACTTATGTAAATTTTGTTTAAATTACAGGTACTCACACGGACCACATACATTTATTTCACTAAAAATGAAAATCTGAACAATAAATTTCCTGTAAAACAGTAATTACTATGAATATCAATAACCTGGAGCGGGGGAGGGTGATCGCAGCTTAAAATAAGTTATATTATTTTGAACTGTAGATGAAATTTCGTTTTAATTAGTTCAAAATTTGGGTCTTTTCCGTTATAGGACAATACGTGCTAAACCTTTTTCTGTAGAAAGATACACATGCTAACATGGTCGTTCGGTCATTATTAAATTACATGTATTATTTTCTTCCTTACGGAAAATATATTCGTTTTCATAGGAAGTATTTTCAATAAAATACTTTTAAAGTGCATGATTCTGTTTCTGTCTTGCTTATTGAAATAATTAACCTGAGATTTATCATTTTTATGTTTAGAAAAATTTTACCACAAGCTGAAATGAACTGAGGGCAAAAGCATGTTTTCTTGTCAGAAGTATCGGGCTGGCACATGTAACTTTCCTGAAAATTGTTTGTACGTGTAATCTTATAACGGAGAGTATACTACAAATTTTACACGCATTTTTGGCTTATTACTGTAATTGGTAAATATACCAAAAATTTAATTATACAAAGTACTTTTATTTTCATAATCCATTTATTAGTGTATACTGATTTTGCGTAGAAGCCAAGAAGAATGAAATCTTAAAAAATATATAGTAGCAAACCACCGAATTAAGTGAATTCGCAGGTAAGGGGCAGAAGCATAACATTCAAACTGAAACCTATCATTAAGAACCCCCCCCCAAACAATTCGTCCTTTTACTAAGGTTTGGTTTGGCTTATTTGATTACAGTAAAGTGCGAGGGGGCTACCTACCTAGAGTAAGGGATGCTTCCATGGAGCATTTCTAAGTGAAATTGGTTTGTATTCCCGTTAAGCATGGAGGAAACCATTGAAACGCTGATGCAACGAGCCCGTTTGCATGGAATTGAATTCCGGTGTGAGCATCCAATGTTCAGTGACTTTACCGTTTGGCCGCTGGTGAGCTTCTCCCTTGCCCAAAACCGTACTTCTTGTTTCGGTTTTAAGGTTTTAATAATCAAAGTTTTTTTAAAAATATTTTACTAGTTGAGCCTCAGGATATTCGAGACCTAAATTGTAATTCCAATCATTAGATCTTTAGAAAATCAAAACAGATTCTCAGAGATCGTTTCTGAGTTTTTGATATACACTTTGTAAAGGTCAGTTTTCCGCATAAATTCTTAAATAATAAACAGTGAAACACATCATAATTATAATTATATTGATTATTGAGAACTAGTGTCTCAGTAATTTCATTAGTTTGGCTTTCCGCAGGTCAATTAGCGTTTTAGCGTTAGGTAATGTTAACCTGGGAGTTCCTCAAACATATGGAAATTGATCCTTCTCTGATGGTTCGAACTGATATGTTTTAGTTTTAGACTTTCTGCCTCTTGTGTTATGGATTTATCTGCAGTGTATTGTGTACATGTTTGTTGTACGTCTGTTCTTGATTGTTTGATTTTTGTCTATTCTGTGTGTAATTTCCTTTTTCTTCTTTTTGGTTTTTGTTTGGAATAACCTTTTACTTTCAGTTTGTTAATTTAAGTTTTTCTTCTTTCATCAGCAATGTCTTTTAAATATTATACATTTCTACTGATAGAATTGAAAGCTGATGTTTACCTTTGAGCTTTACTTGGTTTCACCTTTTATTGGTTTCTTTTTCTTTTGGATGTTGCCCATGGTTCGGGCTTGGAGGACCCGGTTTTTGTGCTATTTTCTTTTGTTCTGCCAAGTTATGAGGAGGAACCGCGGGTCTCTGGCTGCCGTTGTTTTGGTTTGGAAGAGGGAGATCCCTTTTTATCGTTTCGTCCATTTAGACTAGGCGGATCGGGTCTTCCTCGTATTTCGACCATACTTCTTGTATTCAAATAATTATTGTGGTTAGTTTAGTTACTTGTTTACCATTATTAGTGTTGATGGTTATGGTTTATTTACCTTTGAAATTGATTCGAAACACAAAACCGAATGTGCTGGTAATAAATCCGAAAAAGCTGAAATTACTGCAGTAGAAAAGGTGAAAATAATTTATATATATGAAACATTATGTCAACAAGTCGGGATTCAAATCCACCTATTTCTACAATGAGTATGGTTCTGAAGCATAAATTTCGCATTGTTGAAAGCATGGAAGTTGTGCTAACGTTGAAGGGCACAATCATTATCAAGAAAAATCTAGTCCTGATTTCACAAGGAAGATCTATTCCACTGGATCGAGGATGCAGAAGCGAATACAGCTGAGTTTTTTATTATCCAGGCTAAATCTTTACATAAAGATTTACAAGATTAACAAGAGAAATCCGGCATCCAGACACCGAGGGCAAGATTAACAAGAGAAGTCCGGCATGCAGA
>KK117466.1:327588-367724 GCA_000611955.2 Stegodyphus mimosarum
ATCCATTCGAGCTTAAGCACAAGGCCATTTGCAAAAACAAAAAGCAATTTACTCTGGGCATATTTGCGAGATTTTCCTACACCATTGTCAGAAGGACAAACCAAAAGACCCTGATTGTTCTTAGACTTCAACACCGAGAGGAGTAGAATTGTCAGAACACAGTATATCTTCACAGCCACCCACCTGCTGCGTCGGCTCTCCTACAGAGTCTACGCACGGAATGCGCTGCAGTTGTATAATTCCTGCAATGCGCAACGGCAGCGCGTTCCGTGCGCAATTTGAGCACTTAGCAAAATATAGTATGATCATGCAAAATCACAAAGTACGGCAGACCACGAACTTAAACATGCTCACTGCATTGGCAAAGAATATGTATTGTTAAGAAGGAAAACTTCGCAGAAGCAGAAGTGGCTCCCTTCCAACGAAAAGGGAAAGAACTGCGCATGCGTGAAATATCTGTCGCCAAAAAGCGCCAAAGCTAGAAGCTGATGTCGAAGTTTGAACAGGTTCGACGGTTACGTTTAGCAAGAGTTTAGAATAGGTTCTTTAGTTTCAAACTGTGATATGGACAATGGAAGTTCAACAGCCAGTGAAAGTGAAACTTCACCTAATATTTCATCATTTCCCAGGTAAGCTTTATTTCTAACTTTTTATCATTAAAGTTAAAAAAATAGTGTAATTTCTGAATGTAGTAAATACCATTTTTTAGCGGTAGCGTTTTATTTCCATGTTGACAAGCGAAATATTATCTAAATATACGAATCATGTAAGTTCGATAAAGTTATTTTCATACACCACATTGCAGTATTAACATTTTTACTGCCAATCCTTTTCAAATTTCTAAATGTTAGAATCTGTGAACTAATAATTTTAATTCATGAAATGTAGAATATTGAAGGCCTTAAATGTAAATTAAAAACCTTTCTTATGTTTCAAATATAGTTTATGATTAGTGTTGTAAAAATCTTTAAATATTATTTTAAATGTAACCGTATATATTGGCACTTATAATATATGTGCAGCAATTTTCATATTTTATCTGATATTTTTTAATTTTATCAATTTCTATAAAAATGGAAATTCATAGCATATTATTTTTCGATTTGGGATGTTGAGTGATCAACTAATTTATTGTATATCTTTTGCTTAGGAAAAGGAAAGGAGCTAACAAAACTTGGTATCGATGTTTTTGTTGTGGTACAACATCTTGGAAAAATCCAGAGAGAAGATTCTTCGGATTCCCTAAGGATCCTGTTAGGTAAGAGTTTGAAACTTATATTTATATACATACATAATTTATAAATATTTGATTATTATATCATTATCATATCTTTGTATAGTAAATATACGTTATCGATAAATTCAGGTAGTCATTTATTTTGCAGTAACTACTTCATAAACAAGCTCTAATTTTAATTTTTCTACCGTTTAAATCAGATGGTATTTTGACTATTTAATAAAAATTATTGTAAATAATAAACATTAATCAATTAGCATTCTAATGTGTAGCCAAGTTTTCATTAGAATTATTTCATTTAAACGATGCTACATCTTCACTAGCAATAAATTCATTAAATCAAAGAAAAAGTTTCTGTTTTCTGTTTCTGTTTTTCTGTTTTTACAGGTCAAAACAGTGGGCTGTTGCCTGCAATAAAGATCTGCTCAACAAATCTGCAGATGAATTATACAGAAAAGGAAAAGTGTGTTCTGTACACTTCACTGAAAGTGAATTCCGTTCAACCAATTTCCGTTACCTAAATTCTTGTGCTGTACCAAAGAAGTTAGGTAGAAGAACAGGTAACCATGTTTCTCTATACATTTATGTAAAATTAAATTTTATTCCTTGTGATAATGCATGTTTTTATCTTGTTTTATAATTTTAATTTTTAACTGTGCATTTCGTATTCAATAAATCCGTTATTTTTATATTGTTTAGTGATGTATCAGTAGTGCTGCATGCAAACCATTTATTTTTTATATGAAGGTTCATTGAGGTAAAGAAAAGTGTTTTTCACGAAAACTAACAATGAAACTTCAGTTTACAAATTTAATTTTTTTCCTGGTGGCCATTTATCATTCAAAACGTTTGTAAGGAGAGTGTTTTTTGTTTGTAAAGTAAAACTATTTTTCCCATAAAAATCAATGTTGAGTAATCCATTCTTGGATCACAGATGATTACTTATTTAAAATTTACTACAACACCTTGTGTATAAGTTCACAAACTAAAAAGCAATGAAAATCGTTAAAGATCATTGCTGCTTTTGAAGTTTTGGCATTTTTTTCTTGCTGAACTAATTTTTTGTGACCCTCTAATATTCCACATGTTTATTGAAAACGTCTAAACCCAAGGCTAGAGGCATAAATATTGTATCGTTTTGTGATAAAAATGAGAAGACGGGTAACTTAAAGAATCTTTTGTCAGTAAGAATAAAGTTGGTATTTTTTTTGTTGGTTGCACAACATTGCCTGATATTTAATTAATGCAGCGTTATATCCAGGGCCGATCCTTTCTGGGACAAGATGGTACACAGCATGTGGGGGTCGAATTTAAGGACAACAAAATGATTATCAAACATATCTCTGTAAAAAAGGGCAGCCAGTTTTAATTGCACGTCAGTGGCCAACAGTTTAGAATCGCTACTGGTTCTATCACATTGTACTTAAAAATCTATAAACTAATATTTCACTACAGTAACCCAATAAAAAAATCACAAGGAATAGAACTATTCATAAAGTAAAAAACAGCTCATAAATAAATAAAAGCTGTGTCAGTAATGATAAGTAATTTAAGAATTAACAGAAAAGTCTTCTAGAAATACTGAACACTGTAAAATTGTTAACTTATTAAATTGCAAATTTGAACTGTAAAGGATTATGTAATATTTAAATAAAGTATTTTTTATATTTATTCTTATTAGATGATGAAATTCGAAAGACCGTAGCAATAGTAGATACTGAAACGGTGTCACTGACTCGAACAGAAAAAAGAGATGAGACTGGAACTCAAGAACTGCCATCTGTAAATAGTGAAGACCAAAGGAAGGAAGCATTTAAAACACCAGACACACACTCCAAAGTTTACACTCCGAAGAGTTTAAAGATAAAGAGGTTAGCAACCCAAGTATCGTACTTGAAGAGAAAGTATTGTCGCGGCAAGAATTCCGTAGCAGATATACTTGTGATTAAATCAGTGGTCGGTCCTGTAATTTACATTTTCATTAAAGGACAATTGAAAGCATCATCAATATCAAAATATGGACGACGATGGTCGCTGGAGGACAAAAACTTCAGATCTGTTTGAGTAGTCTTAAAGCATATGATACTTTAAAGGCTTTTTTTAACTTGCCAAGTATGCCTACATTACGTAAAAGTATTTCTGTCGTTTATCTGGAACCTGGCTTTTCAGGTTAGTTGTCAGTAAGCTGAAATGCCAAGACAAATATTGCATTTTGTCTTTTGATGAGATGACTCTAAAACGTGGTCTCTCATATGACGAAAAAATGATCGTATTGTTGGATTTGAAAATTATGGTTCCTACACTAAACCCACCGTAATTCTTAGTATGCAACTCATGCTCTTGTTTTTATGGTGCGTGGGCTGTGTAAGAAATGGAAACAGGTTTTTGGTCTTTTATTTGCTTCTCACACCACATCAAGTGATATGTTATGTACTTTGGTTATGGAAGCCCTTTCAAAATTATTTGATTGTGGTTTGACACCTGTGGCTATTGTACGCGATGGTGGAGTTATAATATGATGTGCTACACCAACGCTATGAGAGTCACAGAAGAACGACCATACATTATGTGCCAAGATAGAAAGGTGTTCACAATGTTTGATGTGCCTCTACTGTTGAAATGCTTGAGAAACAATTTTATTAAATATGATGTAAAGTTTTTGAATGATAAGGTTGCTAGTTGGGAGCACATAAAATCCTTGTGGGAATTTGATCGTCAAATGCCTGACCGAATTGCTCCAAAATTATCTGACCGCCATGTTAATGTAGACGGCCTTAGTACTATGAATGTGAGACTGGCTGCACAAGTCTTCAGCCATTCTGTGGCTGCTGGGTTGTGCTTCCTGAGTGCAGTGAGTCGTTTGCAGCATCGGCTAGTCAGACAGCTGATTTCTGTTAAAATGTCAGTAAATTATTTGGCAGTTTGAACAGCAGAAAAATTAATAATAACCCTTTCCTTTCAGGTGTAAGAATTCTATTCATATGGAGACTTGGGTACAAATGCTGGACTTAATTAAGTCAATTGAATTCCAAACAAAAAAAAGTATCCTTTCCCAGTTTGTTTGAATGTAGATTGACTCTTTCCGCATTCTAGCATTTAATCCCTATTCTCCTAGAGAATGTTCCTTTTATTTTGATGTGTCGTTTCACCCAGGACGCCCTGGAAAAGTTTTTTCTGTTGTCAGACTCAGAGGTGGGAATAATGACCATCCTACTGCATATGATTTTCAACAGAGAAAGAGATTTCTAATGGCACAGAATGTAATTAGTATAAGAAGGTTATCAAACTGTGAACCTGATCATGATACATTATTGATACCTGCTGAGGTGCTTACAGTTAACAAGAACTCTGAGCCAGTGTTTGGTTATGAAGAAAATGAACTGGAAATTGAGTTTGATGACTTGTTGCTTCCATTAACTGAGACTGTAGATAATGCTGTAGATATTCCTATTGCAGGTGTAGTACATGATGTATCTGATCAAAATTCTTCAGACTATGTTGCTGAGTATATAGCTAAGAGGGCATTAAAACAGTTTCCTTTGTGCCTGTTGCGCAAAAGAGTTCTTGTTTCAAATAAAACTTTAGAGACGCACACCTATTTTTTGCGTTTCAAAGAATATGATTTTATGAAAGATGGATTGTGTTACCCTTCAGATTAGTTTACTTTATCTGTGTCTGAGATGGGTAAAAGGTTCAAAACTGTGTTTCAGACAGTATGTAATTATAGAAATGTAAAATCCAAAATTATATCCGAGCTGAAAACATTGATCATGATTGGCTTAAATGCCATCTTCATGCTTTTCAGGTGTGAGAACATATTGTCAAATCATATGTGCAACTTCTTTTATACACTCTTAGACAAAAGAAACGAGGCACCGAGAAGATATAAAGCAAATTGGACACAAATTGATATGCATACAGGTTTCGACGGAAAATGTAAAATTTTATATTTTGGCTGCCAATGAATGAACGGTTGTCGCTACAGCGCATTTGATCTGTGCAAATGGCAGGATACTTAAGAGGAGAAATTACTATTCCAGGTCATAAATTGTTCATGAATTTCATTCCGTGTACTCTGGTAGACAGTAACAATGCCTCACATACAGGTGCGCGAACGATATGCGCAGATGTCAGAATCTGAGAGAGGTTGTGTAGTTGGGCTCAAAGAAGCCGGTTGGTCTTATCGGCGAATAGCTCGACATTTGAGCAGGAGCGATGCCACTATTAGACGATGTTGGCAGGAATGGGTGAACCATGACCGCACACAGCGTCAAGAAGGAAGCGGTAGGCCTACAGAAACTACAGAACGTGAAGACCGAGCAATCGTCAGAGCGGCACTCACAGTCCCAGATGCATCATTATCATCGACTGTACGTGCAACTAGTGCTTCAGTGACCGCAAAGACCATTCATAGACAGCTCACAGAAAGCAGGCTGAGGTCACGGCGCCCCTTGCGCCGACTACCATTGACCTCTGTACAACGTTAAGCCCGTTTGCAGTGGTGTCGGGCTCATTCGCACTGGAATGTCACTGACTGGAGTAAGATGGTCTTCAGTGATGAGTCCCCGTTTGAAATGAGCCCCGATGACCATCGAATGCGAGTCTGGAGACGCCCCGGACAGCGGTGTGATATCAACCTTACTGTCTTCCGGCCGACAGGCCGACAACCAGGAGTGATGGTCTGGGATGTTATTTTATTTCATAGTAGGACCCCTTTGGTTGTCATCCGTCGCAACCTTACAGCACAGCGGTACGTCGACGAAGTTCTAAGGCCTGTTGTGTTACCCTTCATATCACGCCACCCTGGGCTTACATTTCAGCAAGATAATGCCCGTCCCCACACTGCACGTGTTTCTGCTGCTTGCCTTAGTGCTTGCTGAACATTACCTTGGACAGCAAGGTCGCCCGATCTCTCTATTATTGAGCACGTTTGGAGCATTATGGGCAGGGCCCTCCAATCAGCTCGGGATGTTGACGATCTAACGCGCCAGTTGGACAGAATTTGGCACGATATCCCTCAGGAGGACATCCGCCACCTCTATCAATTGATGCCAAGCTGAATAACTGCTTCCATAAGGGCCAGAGACAGACATACGCGTTACTGACTTTTTCACTTTGTGAAGCTCTATAACTTCAAAAAATCATCCAATTTTTCTCCAACTGTAATCATTTGTTTTTCTGTACATGTACATCACTTCTACCGATTTTCGTCCCGTTCGGATAACTCCTTCTTGGTGCGTCGTTTTTTTGTCTAAGAGTGTATTTCAAAATCAAGGAAACTAATAAAGTGTTAACAAGTGTGAAAAAAGCCAAAAAAAATTAAAAAAAACTAAACTGATAATTTTGTATGTGTTTTATTTATATGTATTAGCCAAAAAGCATAAAATTCAGAATACCTAATTAAATATTTTTAAGTTTTACAGTCAATCAAATTAATAATAGTTCAATAATGTTAATCATGCATTATGAAGTGAATTCAACTCAGATTTCAAGGTTGGCAGCTACGTTGTTTGTGTTTGAATATTTTTTTAAAGAAATTGTCAGTAAAACTTATAGTTCATTTCTGAAAATAAGTATGATTTTATGTACTATATTTTTTTTTTTTGTAATTTCAAAGTTATGAACATAATGTTTGTTTTCTGAGAGTTCAGTTGGAGATTTTATATTTTTAATTTGGTTCATCTAGCATAACTACTCTTTCTACACAAATCATGCATTTCTCAGGCAGCCACAACTTTATCAGCTATCCAGTATATATATATACAGTGGCTCACAGAGTGTTCGTACTCTTATGCGTTTCAATGAAATATTGCTTTATTTATTAATGAAAATTAATGTTTGTGAATGAGAATGTTTTAAGAATATTTATAAATTTTTCGTAGCAAAAATACGTTAGTTATTTTATGAACATAGTAAAACCTTTTTTAGAAAAATCAATAATAAAAAATTAGCAGACAAGTTACCCCGTAAAAGTCTTCATACACTTGAAAGAGATCTTCATGTGTTAGTAAATATTGTAGAATTTTTGTTAGTTAGTGTATTGTAGGATACTCTGCAGTACTAACGACAGCTTCTATGACTCCTTACATTTTTAATTTTAGAAAATGAAAGTAGGCCAGTTTTGAAAAAAGAAAAGTTTGGTTTTATTCAAAATTGCATGGAGATGATGTGAAAAAATATTGGGCTTTATATTCCAATTCAATTCCGGGCTACACCGCTTTTCCACAAATTCTTAAAGTGTCCGAACACTTTTGGGAGCCACTATATATATATATACACAAAATCTTAATGCACGTACACACACACACACACACATATATATATATATATATATATTATAACATTATGGTAGTATATACAAGTACTGTTTTCAAATGTTAATTAAAAATAAGTAAAAGGAATCAGTAAATAACAAGTAAATTTCCTAAACTATAGTTTGTATCATTTGCAGGCATGAAAAGTTCAAAACTATTGACTGCCAATTTGCTCATGATATGCTGATTCTTGTTGCTCATTGTTAGTTCATGTAACATTTAATATTTTAGCATATTCTTTTTATTATGAATACTAATATGATGTTTGAAAATTTCAAATCTGAGTTCTAAAATTTGGAGGGCGGGGAACTTTATTTTTATTTTGTCTACGTTGGCACATTCTGATTATCTGCATTCCCACAAAAAATTACAAACTATTCATGGCACTCTGAATTGACAACAGAAATCTATTTGGCTATATTAATAGCTCACAGACAAAAACATTCTGTCCATGAAGCAAGAAAATTTATGCAAATGGAAATGAAATTTATGCAAATGAAATATGGAGCAAGAAAATTTTTTATATAGTGAATGTTTATATATTTTCAATTGCTGGATACTGTTTGGCGAAACAGGCATTAAGTTATATTTAAGTTTGTATGTTCTACCTATTTATACATGCTTATTATGTATTATTGCATGCATACTCATAAATGCCAGAAGCTTACTGTATACTGTAAGTTGGAATTGTGAGGATAATCAGAAAGTACTGAGCATTTTTGTTTCTTATTCCAACAAAACTTATTCCAGTAAATTAAAAATGTACTCCTTACATTTGTTAATATTGTTATGATTATATTTCTCCAAATTTGGATTTTAATATACTGTAATTTTTGAATTTTTTAATCTGATCTATTGTGAAAGTAAAATATAATTAATTTTATGTCTCTCATAACATGTATAACCCCAAAATTTATTAAAATATTAAAGAACTCCTCGCAGTATCTTTTTTATTTTAAATTGCATTTAGTGTGTGTGAGAAGCAATATCTTGAAATATAAATATGTATTAAAGTTAAATATGGAAAATTGTATATTATGTATTGTATGGTTTAAAAATAAAACTTATAATTATTATTTAAAGAATTTACAAAACTGCTGTTAAGAAAATGATTTTATTTTTGTTTGTAAAGTTTTCTGAGGAATTTTGTGATTATTTTCTATTATGCCAATAACAAGTTTTTATATCATATTCCATGTAATTTATTGATTATAAGTGCTAATTCTTTTAAGATGTGAATAATAGTGAACTAATTTATTTATGAATTTAGTATATTTCATAATTTTTAATTTTATTTAGAACTGGTGCTTTTAATTGCCACATATGTTGTTGTCTTTTATACATTTAATTATAAATATGCAGATATTATACATTTCAGGATACATTGCTTGATGCAAATTTCATTCTTTGATAAGTATATTTATTTATCGTACAATACAATATTGGTTGAATCGTCCTGAATGCAGTTATTGGGTAAATCATCCTCTTTACACTAGATTTTTTACAAAATTAAAAAAAGAATAATCATTAATAACTAAATTTTGTGACCACTCATTTGTTTAAAAAAATAAGAGACTTAAATTTTTATTAATTTAATTTTTGTATTGAAGTTTGAAATTAATGGTCAAGTATATTTCAGATGTTATTAATAGTAATTATGCATGGCAATATGTCATGTAAAATAATTCCATAATAATGTTGTTTCTTTCAGTAATTCATTTGATAGTGAAGACAACGATCAAATTAATTCATTTTTAATAATAGGTTAGGATTTGAGTCGCAGGATAAATATTCATTAATGCAATGTCGCACATAATAAGTATTGAATAATACAGTCAGTGATTTCAGCAACCTATGCATGTTTAAAAATTGTTTCAATATAATTTAAGATATTTTTTATTTAAATAATACGATTAACCTGTTAGCTTCTTGGTTGTAAATTTTGTTTTTGTTTTGCTTTGTATTTCAATCATAATGCAGCAAAATGTGTACATATCTTGAGTGTAAATCTTCCTTTTATCGTATTATCACCCTTGCATAGACACTGACGGGACAAAACATTACGAGCACTGGAAAAATGTATCCCACATTTTCAATCAACTAGAATAAAGGTTCGAAACAAGTATCTACGAAACTGAACGACTGGTAGGTTTTTCACGATCTGCCGTTGATTGTACTTATGCTGTTATACTTTATTTATATACTTAAGTGGATAAATGACAGTGGAACCAGCAGTAGATGGTAAGATGTTGATGTCCACGTGTCATCAAAGAAAAAGGACTTTGGAGACTGACCCTGTTGGTACAGCAAAATCGGTGCCAGACAGCCACTGGAAATGGAATTTTCCAGCAGGACAACAGCCCGTGTCACAAGGATCGAATTGTGTTGGAGTGGTTTGAGGAGGATAAGAATAAATTCCAGTTAATATCCAGGCCACCTAACTCACCGGATCTTAACGCCATACGGCACATTTTGAATTTCATGGAACGGTAGCTCAGAGCTCAAACATCATCATGTCGGAATATCTCAAATTTGTGTGACCGCTGCTTAAACATTTGGTACAACCTATCTCCAGTCATCTACCAAGAACTTGTATCCATGCCAAGGCCAGTTGAAGTTGTTATACCGGCCAAAGTTGCACGATGGGCTATTGAGTAAGTGGTCATAATGTTTTGGCTCTTCAGTGTTGAAATATGCTTTGAAAAGTAACAATGTGGATTATATTGTTAAAGGGTTGCAAAACATGGTAGCAATAGAAAACTTTTAAGTAAAGAACATTTAATTTTGAAACACATTAAAGAACATTATAATGAACACAACGAAAACTGCTTGCTATTATTTTAATCGTTTAATAATTATGTGTATAATATGTGGTTTAATAATCATGTGAAGAGTTTGTAACAAGAAAAAAATATAACTTGTGATATTTTGGTATATAAATGTCAATATAATTTGTTAATTAATTTCTTAAATAAGTGTTAATATATAACTTGTTACATAAATGTTAATTTTTAAGAAGGTTTTTAGAAATCAACTACATGTGCAGAGTTCTAAAAAAAGGTTATATTTATGAACAAGAATGTCTATCCATTTAATGTTTTGACAACAAGAAAAAAATTTCTTACACTAAAAATTCACTTCAGAATTTTGTTAAAAATATTCTCTGCTGCCTATTTAGATAATTAAATGTATATGTAATTTGTCTGCAATTGGAGAAAATGAATAAACAGAAAATATATTTTAAATAAATTACGTTTTGTTTTTGTATTTAAGAGAGATGAAATCTGAATGGAATTATAAAACACTTCTTATTCAGAAAAAGAAATCTGATTATTTTAAGTATTACAAATGCTAATTAATTTATATTACACAGATGGTTTTTAATGTTGTTTGGTAGAGTAATGATATTTCTAAAAGCTTGGGTTAAAGTCTTGATAATATGTTAAATAAATGGCATAAGAAAGTATCATGTAGAATTATGGAAGGAAGGAGGAAAGGGAGTAAAGTATATTATTATTTCTGTTACTAATTTCAGAATACTTTAAATATTAAAATGATACTTGGTTTAATTATATACATAATTTTTTTATTGTTTACTTTTAGTACTGATGCTTCTGAAAAGCTTTTTAATACGCAGATATAGAATACCTCAAGCAAATGACACAAGGAAAAAATATATAGAGAAGTATAGAAAGGAAGAGTGGGTGCAAAGTCTAATATTAATTCTGCAATTAATTTCAGATTATATTAAATATTAGAAGTATAACTGGTTGACATTACGTATAGTTGCAGTAGTAATGATATTTTTGAGAACCTTCTCAAGATCTGCATAATATACCAAATAAGGGGCATACAAAAGTTTATATATATATATGTGTGTGTATATGTTACTTGTGAAAGACCGAAATTGGAGAATGTCCACTTTCACCGGAGAATGTCAACATTCACCAAATACGTCGGTGAAAGATCGAATATAACATTGCATTCTTGTACATTCGGACCCTCACCGGTGTATGTCGGCAATCACAGATATGCTCTGGTGTAGCTCGAAAAGAGAGGCGACTGGCTGTTTCCCATAAATGCAGTTGTAAAAGCAAGGGCCTCTTGTGCAATTCAAAGTCTCATAATAGTTTAAGTTGTTGCAATTAACCAGATTTGAATCACATAATTTAGTAAGTTTTTTATTACTATTACTTTATTTTCTCATTTACTACGTACTGTATAATTAAGTAAGTTTTTTAACTTTTATTATTTTCCTTTCTAATTTTGAATGTATTGTGTGTTTTAAGTACTTGTGTTTTTTGGCGACTGAATTACGGAGAAGAAAATATAATATTCTCATATACGTAACATTCACCATTAGTACATGGTGAATGTCGGCATTCACTGATGTAATTCAGAAATAAGAGTATTGGGAAAATATTTCGGACATACACCAAGCGACTATGTGAATGTTGACATTCACCGGTGAAAGTCGACATTCTCCAGATTTCGTTGTTTCACCGTAACATCTCTACAACCTAGATTATTTTCTTGAGTTTTCGGTATCTTTCTTGGCACATGTGATAGTAGATGACATAAACTCAGAGTCCTAAAAATAATTGTTTTAGATCGCTATGTGTCTGATATGATGTGCTGTTAAATTTCTAGGCAAATCTACACTATTTTATATAAAATATAAAACACTAAAAAATATTCGTTTCTGAAATAATAGCAATTTACTTATAAGATCACTGTAAAACGTGTGAAATGATATGCGAGGATAGTAAAATGTCAAAATTAAGTTTCATTCAAGATTGCAAAAGTAACATTCACCATTAGTACATGGTGAATGTCGGCATTCACTGGTGTAAGTCAGAAATAAGAGTATTCGGAAAATATTTCGGACATACACCACGCGACTATGTGAAAGTCGACATTCTCCAGATTTCGGTGTTTCACCGTAACATATACATACAGAAAAAAGATATTATACAAAGAGGGTACGGGAGGTTTTGATATTTTATTTATAACTTTAGTAATGTTTCAAATAAATATTGAAATTTCTGAAAAGTTTCTTAGTCTGCCTGATGTATGTAAAAGTAACATCTTAGAAAACATGTATGTAGAGTTATAGAAAAGAGGGAGGATTATAATTTGGAGGTTTATTATTTACTTAATACAAGGTAATGTGGTATGTTCTATAGCTAGAAAATTTTGTAAATAAACAGTGGGAATCATGAAAAAAAATCCCCTTCAGTATAATTAAAAAACACTGATAAATTTATAAAATAATCTGTATTAATATAAAAGATTTTCTTATATGAAATTATCTAAGTGCATTTAGTTACAATATTATTAACATGAATATCGTTCTGAATTACTTTAAACTGTAAACATAAAGAAAATATTTTTTCGCGCTAAATTAATTAATAGATTATTTATTTCGAGAAAAAAAAGCACGAAAATCCGAGTTTAAATTATCGCGATAAGTCAAAGAACGATTCATCTTACCCGTGTTCCTCAATTTCCTATACACGTCGAGGAGTGGGAAAATGTCGGCCAGGTCCGATACCAAAGAACCGGTACATCACAGAGGGGAAATTCTCGCCAACAGGTTCCGTCGCCAAATCCCTTGGCGAATGTTCCCTTTTCTTTGTAACGGCGTTGCAAACAAACTGGTTTACATTACGTCTATGGAACCTTTCCTTCTTTACATAGAGGTTCTTTGGCATTGGTATTCATCTTAGCTCTCCAAGGGTGCTTCTATGAGCTCCAGGAAGTTGTTGCTTCCAGCTAAAGAAGGACGTCAGACGTATACCTGCTTACCTTGTAGAGACATTAGGATTTTTTGGAAGCAGGAGACACGAAAAATGAGCAATGCCCTCGCCGTGACTTGAACCACGGACATCTCGAATATGCATCGAGCTTGTGGACCACTACACCACGAAGGCATGCGAAGAAGGTGGAAGTACCTTATAACCTCTGTAGAGGCCAGGTGTCCCCGCCCTCCATTACCTGTCTACTAAATATACTTTTATACTGTACTACGTTTTCATTGCACTACTTATTTATTTTATTACGTGTTTATTAATGTACTTTATATTGCACTACTTATTTATTGTGTTACCTTTATCCTTTATGTTCCCTGTTTTATGTACTGGCATTGCAATATGTTTCTTGCACTCTCTGTTCCCAAATCTGTAGCCATTCTACAGCCACCTAACCCCTATAAGGCCATATTCCTAACCTAAATCCTTAAATTGTTCAATAAACGCTGGGTAGTGGAGGACGAGGGGCACGAACCTGCTTAATTCTTGTAGAATCCAGGTAACCCCGTTCTCCCAGTATATTTTTAATATTTTAATATTTCATATTCAAGTAAATAATGCTGAATGATGTTCAATTTATAACACAATACTGTATGAATAATACATATAAATTCCTACTTACGTATAATAAATATTGGAGTTTCTTTCGAAGTTACACTTAAGCAATTTACAAATTCGGATTACAGAATACATTAATTATCGGAGATTTACTGTAAATCTAAAAAACTTAAGTCAGTAAAATATCATGTTTTGCGTGTGCTATTTTTATGAAGTTTTCTTAAAGGGAATTTTTAACTTACCATTTTTTATTTGCTCTCAGATGTACTAATGCATGCTTCGTTTAAATAAATTCTTTAGAATTTTTAAAGATTAAATTCCTCTCCTTTCGGTTTTCAGCAATGGCGACAAATTGTAAGGATTATCTAAATTACATTTATAATACACTGGTGAAATAAATTAAGAGAATTTTCATATTTGATCTACGATCTCCAGAACTACTGGACAGATTTTAATAAAATTTGGCGTGAACATAGTTCATATAATACAAATAAAATAAACATTCACCAGTTATAATAGACACACATGTTCGTGTGTAACACTCATGGGAGTCTGAAGATCTGAAACAGCGGTTGCAGAAGACACAAAAGAAATGGGTTAATAGGGGTTACGATTCCCTCTTACAGCAATACAGGCCTCGCAGCGTGATGTCATACTGGAAATAAGGCAGTTTATGAGTGCCTGTGGCAATTGGTCCAACACATTCAGCACTGCAGTTTTCAGTTCCTGGATGGTTCTCGGAGAAGGGTTGCGAGTTGCAGTTGCCCTCCCCAGAGCATCCCAGACATACTCTATCGGGTTGAGGTTTGAAGACCTGGCTGGCCAATCCATCCGGCGACTATCCTCACTCTCGAGAAATTCATCGACCAGAAGAGCTGTATGTGGCCTCGCGTTATCGTCCTGTGAGATGAACTCGGGGCCCACTGCACCCTGGAAAAGGCAAACATAGGGCTCCAAGACTTCATCCCTATACTTCACACCAGTCACAGAACCTCTGTCAAAGACGTGGAGAGGTGTGCGGCCATCCAACAGGATGCCTGCTTAGACCATTACACCGCCATAATTGTTGATTTCAATAGCATTGGAGGGTAGGTAGCGGGACCCTGGCTCTCGCCATATGAAAGTATGGCGAGAATCGATGTTTAGGCTAAAACGGGGCTCATCGGTGAACAGAACGGTTGCCCATTGCTCCGTACTCCAATCACTATGCTGCCTGCACCATGCTAATCGGACCCTCCTGTCCGTAGACGTGAGCGGGACGTAAACAGCCGGTCTCCTGACAAACAATCCTCTCTCATGCAGTCTTTTGGAAACAGTCACTCTTGTTACGCGGGTTCCTGTGGCTGCATACAGGTCCCAAGAGAGCTGAGAAGCCGTAGTCTTTCTGTTACGCCTCTCTAAAATGGAGAAATAGCGATCTTCCCTGGCCGTCGTGGCTCTTGAACGACCTTGCCCAGGCTTTTTCTCGATGGATCCAGTATCCTGGAACTGTTTCCATAGGTTACACAAGACGCTGGGCGTTAAATTAAACTCTCTGCATATCTGGACTTGCGATTGGCCTGCCTCTAGCTTCCCCACAATTCGTCACCTCATTCCATAATCTAAATGCTAGTGGTTACTCATTTTTACTGTTCCGATATGAATTTAACCGATTGTTGCAAGATAACTCCAAGAAATTCACCTAGGTGAGCTAGCGAACGGAATTCGTCTTACCTTCCAAGCTCTTATAAAGCCTGTTTTTCTACTGGCTTCGCCTACACACACGTGTACGCTTATGTATTTGTCGTACAAGATTTGCATTTTTATCTAGAAGCAGTGGTTTTTCCTTCAGTTCAATTCTTTTCATGCAGTTCGATAAAATATGCAAATTCTCTTAATTTATTTCACCAGTGTACTTTCAGACACCCATGTCATAAGCGTCGCTTAGCAACCGGTATTTTTACTGCTTCTAGTTTTCTTTTTCCCATAAGAAAAAAGAAATCTTATATTTAATTTAGAAAATCGCTGTCTGGGAAATAAAGTAAATTCTTTCAACTCACGGGAAAGTGCGAAAAAACTCTGCAATGTTTTAAGAAAAGTAATTTTTTTTAGTCTTTCACGTTTACCAAGCAGCTTGCAATGTGCGTTTTTTGTAAGCTGTGCGAAAAATCTAGTCTACTGCAACTTAATCTAATGAAGCATAATTAAAGAATTCAGAGAAAAGTAATTAATTTAATTGTGGAATTCTAATGATGACTTTAATAAATTAATTTACTGAAATGGAATGGACATTAAAACTGAGGCTAAATTTTCCTGGTTATTTTACAATATTTCAAGAGTTAAGCATGTATGAAAGATTCTATGATTATATTAGTAATAAAAGGGTGTCTACTTCGTAGTAATAAAAGTTTACAATAGAAGAGAAACACGACAATGTGACAATCAAATTCGCTGAAACAACCTTGTATTTGGCGTACATTTACAAAAAACACTCAATCGATTTCGAGGGTAGCTACAGGTCCCTCCTCATCAGGAGAACAAAATATCTAGAAAGGGAAAGAAAGCTGAGTAACGGCTTTATATACTCTCGGGTAGAACCAGGCGCGAGGAAGCAACGCCATCTATCGGCAACTTTGCCGAGCTTTCTTTCCCAGAGCGAATTTTTTACACGTGGTGTTAAAGTTTTATGCTTTTTGAATTTCTGTCTGCGCATTTCTCTGTGGATTACACGATTGTGGATACACGATTTTAGTGGATTTTCGGATGCTCTACCTTGTCTGGGTGAGTACAAATTTTTTAAGCTTGTTCTCCTTTGTAATTCTTTCGAGTTTACTAAGGGCTCAGGCAACTTAAAATGGATGATCCCTCGGGATCTATTGAAGTTGCGCCAGGGTCGATTATGGCTTTAGTAAGTCACAATCTACAACTGAATTATGATATTGAGGAATTAAAACGGCGTCAGGATACTGGTAATGGAAATGAGGAAACGATAAGAATGATTAATTCTTTACGTGCTGAGCTAGATAAAAACAGAACAATTCTATATCGAGAAGACGGGATAGAAATTTTAGCCAAAGCTATTACGAGCCAGCCTCCGAACGGTAACGCTAATTCAAATACGGAATGGCACGCAGCACCGACTTCAAAACGGGCGCGAAAACGAACAAACTCCGGAGAAGATGAATATCCTCCACTTAAAGCTTCAAATCAATTTAATGCATTACAGGAAGAAAATTTAGACTGAAATAGAATAGACGACGACGAAATAGAATAGACGGGTAAAATCCCACCTATTGTCATCACTAAAGCTATCAACATGAAAGATTTTCGTAAAGATCTTAAAGATTATTAATCGAAAAAGTAGAGATAAAAAACGAGGCAGGGAATTCAGTTATAAAATTGAACTCTGTCGAAGATTACAGGAAAGTGCAACAAAAATTAGAAAGCGAATGCATACCGTTCCATACGTTTATGCTTAATTCTGACAAATGCAATAGAATTGTTATAAAGGGTTTAACTATCGACTACGAAGCAGACGAGATTAAGGAGGAATTAGAAGCGAATAAAATTCCAGTTATAAAAGTAAAACCGATTACGCGTATGTTTGAGGGCATAGCTACACAGCTCCCCACATTTTATGCTGAGACTCCCCGTACCGACGAGGGAAAGAAAATTTGGGAACTTAGATACTTATTTGACCATAAAATCAAAGTGAAAGCATACCGTGGAAGGCCCGGACCTACACAGTGTTTTAATTGTCAGAGATTCGGGCACACTCAGTCGGCATGCCATAATGAGCCTCGTTGTGTGCGATGCACTGAATCACATCGTTCGCATGACTGCCCTTACAAAAATAAGGAAGAATTCGCCACAAAATGCGTGTTATGTCTTGGAGAACATTCTGCGTGCAGCGAATTGTGCCCAAAAAGACCGGGCAATATTAAGCATACTCGCAAGCATTTTGAAAATAAGAAAATTATCGCAAGTGACAAAAAAGTTACTACAGCTTCTAGCAACGAGTCGGAAATTTCAAATACGAAAACTAGCAGCCATCCACAAACTTTAAACACAGGAAAATCTTATGCAGCAGTCGCCGCTAATAAAATTAGTAATAACAACAAAATGAGAAAGTTAACTTCAAGACGAGGCCAAAATCCTCCGATAATGAAAGTAATGATATAGTTTTAATTCTTTTATCAAAAATATGTACGAATTTTACTTACAATTCAAAGATGCGAGCTCGCAAATGAGCAAGCTTGATGTCGCCTTAACGGCAATTAAGATGTTTGATCAATGCAATTATGAATAATTACATCATTAATAATTATGCAAGGAATGGCAGGCATATTAACTATGCAAAATTTGTTTACTTTAATTGTAACCGCATAAAACGTCAATTAACAGAATTAAAGGACTTTATAAACCGTCATAGTCTTGACATACTGCTCCTAAACGAGACGCATCTTAAAATTACTGATACTTTCAAAATAGCAAATTTTGATATTTTTAGATCTGATCGTTTACATAATCGTGGTGGAGGAACCGCGATTGCAACAGGACGCTATCTAAAATGTTGTCAATTTACCTTGCCTTCATTAAATAGCATAGAAGCATGCGCATGCATTCTCAATAGTATCGGTCAAAATATTTTGCTGATATCTGTATATAAACGTCCCGCAAGGCAACTTGATACAACAGACTTGGACGCAATAGTACAACTTGGTTATCCCACGATTATCGCGGGCGATCTAAATTGTAAAAACACGTTATGGAATTTTCGTGTAAACAACTAGGACGGTGTCACACTTTTCAATTATATTAATAATAATAATTTGCATCTATTTGCACCATTTGAGCACACGTATGTACCCTCAGCATGTAGAAATTCTGACATCCTAGATATCATGATCCCAATTAATATCTCGCAGCAACCGCTGCTTAAAGTAAAAAATGATTTGATGTCTGATCATCTGCCAGTGTTATTCACATTCTATGGATTGAAACATGGACTGCCTCCCCTTAAAACTACCATTAACTGGAACAAATATCATGAGATTATAAACAATAGCATAAATACGGCCACAACTTTGAATAATCTAACAATCTAACAATCTAATTAATAATCTAACAATCTAATTTTAATAATCTGAACAATAAAATTCATTTTGCAATTCAAAATGCACAATCCGCTAGGAATTATGAGAAACTAACTCTACCTAATTTTAATCGATTGAAAATTCGTGAGAAAAATAGACTACGAAAATTAGCTCAAAGAACAAATAGCCCGACCGATAAAAGTAATTTTAACAGATGTGCAAGGGAACTTAAAAATATGATGTTAAAATTCAGATCAGATGCCTGGGAGAATTTTGTGGAGGCCTTATCTCATAAAGATGCCACCGTATGGAAGATTAGCAAAGCCCTCCGAAGAGAAGACAATATGATCGGCCCAATTACAGATAATAACAATATTTTTCATAACGCTGAAGACATAGCCAATGTTTTCGCAAAGGACTATGAAGAACAATTTACGGTAAATTCCTTTCCTCATCCTAATGACATTAATGTTATTAATCATGTGCATGACTTTATTGCTAATAATAATCAAGAAAATAGCCCTCTCGTCACTCCTAATGAAGTAAAAAACTATATTAAAGAATTGAACCCGAAAAACAATGCATGGTATGACGGCATTATGAATAAAGCCATAAAATTATTAGAAAGAAAAGCGAACATTGGGAATAAAGCCATAAAAGTATTAGAAAGAAAAGCGATAATAGTTATTATCAAAATATTCAATGCTTGCCTCAGGAAAAATTATTTTCCTTCAATTTGGAAACACGCAATAGTTACAGTAATCAAGAAACCAGGCAAAGACGGGACTCGAACCAGCGGTTACCGACCGATAAGCTTACTGCCTGCGCTTGCGAAGCTGTTCGAGAAGATTATTATTTCAAGAATCAAAGAGCATGTTTATGATAATAGCATTATTAAAAATTTTCAATTTGGTTTCAAAGCCGGACACTCAACGGTACAGCAAGTTGCAAGACTCACGGAAAAAATAGCATCTCATTTAAATAAAAAGGAATCGGTTGCGGCCTTATTTCTTGACATAGAAAAGGCCTTTGATAAAATTTGGCGTGTAGGCCTCATAATTAAAATGATGAATTATAATTTTCCACCTTGTTTAATAGCATTAATCGCGAGTTATTTAGAGAAAAGAACTTTCCAAGTTAAAATCAAGGATACTGTATCTCGCATAAGTAAAATTTCGGCTGGACTACCTCAAGGAAGCCTAATTTCACCTACTTTATTTTGTCTTTATATAAACGATATTCCAGAGCCTCCAGAGGCAACATTAGCATGCTACGCCGATGATACGGCCATACTTTGCAGCTCCATAAATCCAAATAAGGCAATTGAAAAATTACAAAATGCAATAAACCTCATTAATGGATATTTCAAAGCTTGGGAAATTAAAATAAACCCAAGTAAATCGCAAATGGTAAATTTCAGATATAATAGAAAGCATGTTACAGATATCAAAATTGACGATAATCCAGTTCCACATTTTGATACTGTAAAATATTTAGGAGTGATTCTATACAAAAAATTAATATTTACGCCACATATTAACTATGTAAAAGAGAAAGCACAGAAGGCTTTTATGTCTATCTACCCGCTCCTGGGAAGGCAATCAAAGCTACATCTTAATACTCAGAAGATTTTATACTTGCAGGCAATACGGCCTATACTATTATATGCAGCTCCGGTTTGGGCAGCTACGTCAAGATCAAACAGACAAACTCTACAAAGGCTTCAAAATAAGTATTTGAGAATCATTACGGAGGCTCCCTGGTTTGTTCGAAACTCAACGATACATAACAGTTTAAAAGTCAAGCCGCTGGACAGCGAAATTTTGGTAGCATCACATAACTTTTCTTTTCGAGTTGTGATAGACATAGCAATAATGCCGTAAGAACTATTGGAGACTACGATTACACCATCGTGCAACGATGTAAAAGGCAACGGACGATACACCATAATGCACGGTGGTGAATGTATATAATGTAAATATTGTATATAGTCTTTTCCTATTTTAATTGCGATTATTTCATTTTAGATTTTCTCAGTAATGTGCTCTCATATCTGTAAATATGCTATTACTATAGAAATGCTATCTTCACCCAACTATGAATTATGCCTGCCATTCATATTGCTATCATAACGAAATTGCTATCAACTGATATTATTTTGAGAAATGCTTGGACTTTGATTATGCATCGTCACTGCTACGAAATTGCTATCACTTCGTTGCGGGATATGCCTGAACTAGATATGCCTTTTTGGAAGTTTAACAGCACAAATGCGCAGAAGTTTATCCTTTCATCGGATCAAATAAGTATTCACTTTATTTAGGACACTTAAGAGATTAATGGAGGAGTAAAGATCTTCGGATCGCACACTCATAAAGAATGAAGATGACCTATGACCTATGACTTTCTTTCCCTTTCTAGATATTTTGTTCTCCTGATGAGGAGGGACCTGTAGCTACCCTCGAAATCGATTGAGTGCTTTTTGTAAATGTACGCCAAATACAAGGTTGTTTCACCGAATTTGATTAATAAAGGTTTGTCTACTTTATCATGTATCTCTCTGCGGTAAGCCAATCAGGTGCCTTCTATCGCGGCGAGAACCCAGCAGGTGAGACAGAGTATGTGGCAGACGAGAGTTGTTTGCAGAACTTTGACAGGGCGTTCGGGTCAGAGTTTGAATTTCGATTTTAGCCAGGACGGCTGATTCAATTTTGTAGGGTGTTAGGAACGCCTGAGTTTAAACGGATAATCCATGGACATTTTCTTAAATCCTATTCTATCAACATGTAAATATTTTGTACATAAGAGTCGTGTTTCTAGATAATGAAATGCTAAATTTTCAATCATGTATTGTGTAACTTGATTACTTTTCCAGGCAAAGCTGCACAAACACCCCGGAGCCCACGGTCTAGAAAACAGATTTCAGGGCACTGCCAGCCATGGCTCTCTATGAGCTGTTTGTGCCGCCGAGTTTAGTTTTTTTTTATTGTGTAACTTCTCTGCCATTCCGACGAGCACAACAGACTTCTTTACTCTTTTTGGTTTTATTGGCTCATCAGTAGCCGAGTGGATAAAACTGCTGAACATGGGTACCTCTAAGGGTATCATTCCTTGATATTTTTCAAATTCCAGTAAACGGACTGGATACATGGGCGTTTCCATGATTTGTTGATCTGAATATGGCAAAGAAAATAATGGCTCTCTGCAAAAGAGGTAGGAGGACTTCGAGGAGGATTTTCTAAATAAACCTTTTTAGTATTCTCGTTCCGCATAATAAAACCTCTTTTTTTCTCTTTACTTACGTAACATAGTACTTCTAGTCTTAGTTGCTTTTTCTAACATTTTGCTCGAAGTATACGAGCATAATCACGTCTGTTAAATATCATCACTCATAGCTATAATAAAACTTTTAATATGTTATTCAATACTTCTACGTACATAAGCTATTTATGTTATTCTTTCCGTATTAGTATAAAACTGTTTGGAGAATTTAAGCAGGTATCACTATCTCTGTATGATATATAACACAATTACTATCACATTTATTAATCTTATAACTTCTGGAAAAATACTCAAGAACATAAGTTTTACTTTGTTTTCAGTTCAATAGTTTTTGATTTTTCACTGTTCCGATTTCCCCCATAAAGTCATTGCAATTTTTACGAAGTTATTCATTCAGCTATTTCTATGCTTTTATTACCAAACTGTCATTATGTGTTTCAAAAGAAACGCTGACACAAAATTATGACTAAAGGAAAAAACATCTATTACTTTAATAAATACTTAAAATTTTCTGCTCTAAATAACATGAAAAATATAAGTTCCTCAAGAATCTGACACTAGAAGTTCTCAATCTCAGAAGAATTGAACAAAACAAATGTTGATTAATTTAGTGAACTTTTTATAACTGGTGGGAAATTGAAATGTGTTGTAAACTAAGAACATAATTCTTTGCGAAATAATGTAAAAACTTTTAATTAGGATAAAAACTGCCATTTAATGTAGAAATTACGAGTGCTGGGATACAAGGATATGAATTAAGATTAATTAAGAAATGAATGAGACTGTATCCAGACGTGTTTAAATTTAATTTATATTCATTCCCTAGAATTTCGGAAGAATTTGCATGCAAAGCATTTTCATTATTTTATTTTGTTTAACTTGCTGATGATCTATATTTAACCTAACTTTCGTAGTTAAATAATACGAAAGTGTATGCGTAATGTTTGTAAAGTATCCTTATTTTAAAATATCTTACGCTTAAGTTTTATACCTCATACTATTAGTTTATCTGTTTTTAGATTACTCAGTTTTGCTTTATTAAGTTTTCAGTTTTACTTACCGGCGGCAGAACGGTAAAATAGTTAAACCTGGTAATTCGTCCCAGGTTAGAATCCCGGCGAACGGTCTGGCCGCAAGGGCGTTTTTGTGGTTTTTTCTGTATGTAACGTAGATATGAGCCAGTTTCTCCTTGAAAGTCCTACTCGAATGCATTCCTTCCTATAGGCCTATAATCCTAGAGTTGCTTTGCCTTAATCGATTAACCTAACAGTTCTTAATTCTTAATAATAGAGAATATTTCCGGTAATTGAAAATTATATCAGCACTTACTTGTGATACATTTCGAGGGGAAACTGAAACTTAAAACGAAATAAATGCAATATTTTGAAAAGGTATTTTCAATTTTTATATTTTCCTTTTAGTAATATGAAGAAAAAAAAACAGTTCATTTCATGCAGTTCAAGGAATTTTAATTTTCCCTCTTTCTAAATTATTCATTATTCCTAAACAAGCGCGTGAAAAAGTTAATCTTCTCAAGTTGCGCTCCTTGGCGCTGTTTGGCAGGCCTTTGACAAATACCCTCTCTTCAAATTCCGCCAAGTAGATGCGGAGGAAAGCGCATGAGCGAATACCTTCCAACTGAGAGAAAGAGAGAGCAAGCTCCAGAGCAATGGCCGTCGCGGAAAATTCGTCCGACAAAGAATGCTTGAAAATGACTCCCAAGTCTCCTCAAGAAGAGAAACCGGCTTCCGATGTGATCTGTTTGAAGCCGAAAATGAGTCTGGTGAATGGAGTGACGGTCATCGTAGGAAGTATCATAGGGTCAGGAATTTTCGTTAGTCCGAAAGGTGTGTCGAAAGGTACCGGCAGTGTCGGCTTATCGTTGGTGGTATGGGTCACATCAGGAATTTTTTCTATGGTCGGTGCCTACTGCTATGCTGAGCTAGGCTGTATGATAACTAAAACAGGGGCTGATTATGCGTACATCATGGAATCGTTCGGGCCTTTCGTCGCATTCATACGACTCTGGGTCGAATGCATGATCGTCCGTCCATGCTCTCAAGCAATAGTGGCTCTGACCTTTTCCTTTTACGTGTTACGTCCCATCTATCCGGACTGTGAACCTCCTGATTCTGCTATACGTTTCTTGGCTTGTCTCTGTATATGTAAGTACATGAAATATTTCTAAAATTAATAATTCATTTCCGCGTTTTGATATTCTCCAAAAAAAGGAAAAAAATGACTAATCGTTACGTAACTTCCAATTTTTACTTCTTTTAATCATAGCAGTGCTTATCTTTATACATTCACATATTTAACAAGTTTTATACACAGATCGTATCTCAAGTATTCAGAGCGAGTTTTGTTATCTTGTTTTCATCATGTGTTTCATATTTGAAATCGCGGAGTTCCTTTTAGCGACGTTAAGTTTTAAATTTACAAGAAAGCTAACGTATGAAAATGAGTGCTATACAAAAGCAAGCTTTGTGCAGCTTTGCAATAAAATGACATTTTAATTTTCCGCCAGAAATAAGTTCTAAGGCGCTATGTTACCTGTTTTAATACTTTGAAAAGTAACAATAACGGAAACAATTATTTTTGTATAAAAATACAAAGTTTCGCTCCACTAATTTTAGAAATTAAAATTATTTTATGTTATTACTTTTAGAAACTGTAAGAAATTCCGCAAACGGAAGAGTTTTATCTTACATATCACGGAATAGATACTACTGTTTTAGTTTCTTATATAATTTCTAGGAATGTCTTATAATGGCACCTAATTACATTCCTGAAATTATTAATTTTACTTGCAAGGGAAAGAAAGAAAGGAAATATTTCGCAGATTGTTGCCTCCCATTTTCTGAGCCAATTATTTAATTTAAGCTACAGAGTAAAGAATTTTGTTCATTAAAAAAAATTGGAACTGAAAATTTCTTTTTTTTCATTTGAGTGTCTTCTCAAAATGTAAATAGTGTGTGGTTTCATTTAACATTTCTTTCTCCCCATTTAATCTCAAATAAGGACCGAAAGTTTGTTTTCGAGCTGCATCTCATATATATTACTTATTTTACCTTGTTTTGATTTCATAATTTTTGAAAAGGAGGCAGAGTAAAAGAATTACATAGTTAGCATTTTACTAAAAATACTAACTATGTGATTTTCTACTTCCCTATCCCTTGCATAATTATAGCAGTTCTTGACATTAACTGCAAGAAGGGAAGTTCTGCAGTTTATTCTCTTGTGTGTAGCAATTTCAGAGGAGCTATTGATGTAATTTGGAAGCAAATTATTTGAAAAAATATTTATCTACATCAGTGGGCATATGCTATCGAAATATAATATTCTTGGTAAAAAGGTTTTTTCTTAATTAAGCGTCAGATAAGTTTTCACAATCATCGTTTCTTATCTGTATGCAAAATTCAATAGCTAACTTTAGTTTTAAGGCTTCTCTGTGAATTAAAATGATTTCAGAAATTATTTTAGGATCAGGGGGAAACACTTTATTTTGAAAACACTTTTCGTAGGCAGCTCACACTGACAAATTATTTTGTCGATATAATGTATCAACTTTTTAAATATGTCTTTGACTTTAATGGTTAACGCTCACAAACACCAAGAGTTAAGATCGTTACTTAATGAGGTTTTGAGGTTTAGTTGTATTATCTAAAAATGGAAAAGCATACAAGGCTATCTTCCTAAGAGGAAGGATGCCTTCGTAGAAGACTTCCTAAGCGAAGCTGACTCTAATTCATGATGTGCATGGGGGAACCCAGGAAAATAAATCATTCAGATAGCCCGTTCGCTTGAAATCGAACTCCCAGAATTCAGCGGTCTTAACCATCCTGCTTCTGGTGATGTCCAACATAGTTGGTTCTTGGTATTAAGTGCATGAACAGAAGTTATGCAGTTTATTCTCCTCCCTTTAATATTATTAGATGAGTTCTAAATGCGAAAGCTATGAAAATTTTATTTTGTAAAGTGTTTTTAATTAGATATTAGCCAATTAGCCCTAATTGTTATTATTTCTTACCTTGTACAAGTACAAAACGGATTAGGAAGCTTTAAATTTGCAGGTTTTCTTTGTCTTAAGGGGATTTCAAGGATTAATTTCAGGATCAGAGTGAGTTAACTTATTTTGAAAATAGCAGTTTTGTAAGCAGTTCATAGAGACTCCTGAAATTATAAAAATGTCGATACTGATATATCAGTGAATTCATCTTTTTAAATATGTGTTTAAGTAATTAAAACTCAACAAACGTCTTTAATTATTCGTTTCATTAAAGTACTTTGTTTGGCGTGATCATGATGACTACCCTATTGCTTGTTATGTTAAGTAGCTTAATAGTTTGATTTATTTGATGTGTTTCCAAATATTTGTTCTTAACTGACACATTCCAATAGTTGTTTTCTACTTCTTAAAAAAAAAAGATGATGAACATTTCGTTTCGGGTGCAGAAGTATGGAGAATAACCAGAGGCTGAAATTTTGCTGTCGTTGTACTACTGCGTATTAGAAAGGTACTTTGTCACGTTTATTCTATTTGAGTGACACTTGTTGCTAAATGCTATAGTTCGACCACGCCAAACGCAACGTGGTAGGCATTCTGCCAAAACACAGGATCGTCCAGAAGGGGTTTTACTTACATGCCACAGGGTGAGAAGGTCACAAGAGTTTGCTCTTCTCCGTATATCTTCACAGTTTAGCATACACCTGTAGGAAATAAAAGTATCCTATTTATGCTAAGAAAATTTTTATGAAAACCAATGCCGTTTTCCTTCCTTCTTTGCACTTTGATTACTCAAGCAATATAAGTTGAAAGTATTTCACTTTTACCAAATACAAACAAATAAATCGCAATTAAAAAAAATTAAATATTCAGCAGTAAAAGACTGGATACATTTTAAACGTAAGCTATTTAATGAGCAATTAACAGCATGTAATTTGTCCTTAAAAGGACGTCAGTAAGCGCTTTTTCTAAAGCATTGACTACTTTTTATGTGCATTCTGAGTTTCTAGACAATTCTGATTTTTTTTCAAGGGAAAACAGATCGCTATGTAATTGGGGAGAAGAATAGCTAGAAAAATTACAAAAAGATTTAAAGAAGAATGTAAGTGCTTTATTGTTTAAATGTATCACGTAATCCTTATATAGTAATTCAAATTTGTATTTTAAATTGCTAAAGTATATTTTCTTATCATACGGTGATAATATTTACCGATTTAATGATAAATATCGATAGTTTGGTAATCTTTCTAAAAAAAGGCGCAAAAACTCCCATCTTGTACCCGTTAAGTAATTTTCGCCTTTTATCTGTAAAAAATTGGCAGATTGCGCCAGAGTAGTTACGTTAATACGTAAGTACTTAAATATTCTACGAATTTCCTTTATTGTTCATTTCAATAGGCAGCCAGACCGTGCTCTTTTATTAAAACTCCTGTTAGTTTAAAGTTTTAATCATTATTTGGATACAACAATATGCTCTTCTAATAATCTGATCAACTTCTCTTAACGATGTTTTATTTTTTTTTATTGATCCGAAACAAATGTACTTTCAGTCAAAATGATTTCTTTCCTTCTTATTGCGTCGTGTGCATGTTCTTCAAAATTGAACATTTAAGTATAAAGCAGGGGTTCCCACCTGATCGCTATCAATCTCCTGGGAGGGGATGAAAGTTTAAAACAGGTCAGTGATGATCACGGGGTCAATACTCTAATATGCTCTAGAAATTTATCGGTGTAGTGAAAATATTATTGATTTCAAAAAAATGTGTTTATAAAATTGTTAATTTTTTTATTTATATAAAGCTATATCCTGTAGTAAGGAAGAAATCAGATAAAGTAAATATAAGGGAAACTCCACGCTAAAACTATTTTATGTTTCAAAATTCAATATTTTTAAAATTAAGATTTTTTTTGTTTGCACAATAAGTGCAATATGCAAAAAGTCAAATGCAAGAACACAAGAAAAAATCAAGAGTATTAAGACTGCGATTGCTCGTAGAATGAACTTAATGTGGTTGCCTTTATTGAAGAGGAATGTATTTCTTCAGAAGATGATATTGTTATATGCAAGACACTTAAAAATTTAAAAGATGATTTTAGTTTTCACTTCCCAGACATTAAAAATTTGACATAGCTCAAAGAAGAGCTGAACTGGGATGTATCTTTTCTTGATAATGTGATGCAAGAAGAGTTGACTGCAGCGAAGGAGAATGTTCAAACATAAGCTCTATTCAAAATACGTGGGTGCGCTAAATTTTAGAATTTTAATGTCATCGGAGAGAAATATCCCAAAATAAAAACTGTTACCGAGCCAACATTATTGCATTTTCTTCTTCTGGCCTAGTAGAAGCCGGCTTTTGCCAAGTCAATAATTTGCTATGGAAAACAAGAAACAGGTTAAATATTTTTGAACGAGGTAATTTAAGAATTACATGAAGCAAATTAAGGCTAAATATTTAAAAGAATTGGGTAAACACATCGAGCGCCAGACATCACATTAATTAAAATCAAACTTTTGCGTAGTCAGAATCTGTGATTTATTTCTGAAAACTTGTTTACACTTGTAAAATTAAAACTAATAATAATACAATAAATAATAAAACATTTTAATTCAAAACTTTTGTTATATTCTCAGTCTGTTATCTTTAAATTATTTATGTACAATTATTTATTTGTATTCTAATTATGTCGTATGCTGCATATTACAGAGAAAACTGTAAGAGGGGTCGTTGTAGAAACCATTTTTTTTCAAAAGGGATCCGTGTAAGTAAACAGGAACCTCTGGTCTAAAGAAATACACTTGAACCACCCTAAAAACAAAACTGATGTTTATAACACTTGTAGAGCCAGTGGCCAGGTGGCTGAGACTATGAATAGTTACTATAGTTTGATTAACGTTCAAATCGTGGAAAATGGGTTGGCTGCATGGACATTTTTTTTATCCCTCCTTAGACGAAAATAGGAGTCAGTTTTCCGTTGAACCCTTTCTTTAGGCAGATAGTCGTGAAACACTTTGTCGTAAGAGAACGGACAAACAGATAATGATATGGATGCATAAATTTATATCTTAGGTCAACTTTACATACGTAAATTAAAATGAAAAATGTTTTAGTGATTTTTATACCGAACATTAATTGTGGAGTTGTTTATCGAAATCTGTAAGTTTAGTAACGTTTTATTAAATAACTTAATGTGGAAAATTAAGACTATTTTCTTAGGATATTTGGCAGAAGATATGGCTGCATGAGAATTGTTACTTTCCTTCTCATGGGTAACGTGAGTACGAGGAATGCTCTTCAGAATATCAATTTCAAAGGTATTCTTTCCTTCAGGCAAATACTCACTGCGAGTTTTCCCATCATCAATTAATTAATCACTCAGTTTCAGAACAGTTTACTGAAAATCATTCCTATATTCTTTTGTCCTATAGCGCATTGCGTATGCTTCACAATCTTACCGATTTCAACATGCATTCTACACGGACTGCCAATAAGTATTTGGACACCTGTGATAGAAAAGAAGTACTAACTTTATTCAAAATAAATAGTTGGTAGAGCCTCCACGAGAGGTAATTACAGCGTGGACATTCCGGGGCATACTTTCCACAAGTCTTTGTATGACAGCTAGTGGTATTTTCTTCTACTCGGCTTGGAGAAGACATAGAAGTTCCTTCACCGATTTTGCACGGGTAGTGCATCCCTGAATTCGGCGATGCAACTCGTCCCAGAGGTTCTCGATAGGGTTCAGGTCTGGACTCTGGGCAGGCCAGTCCATTCGATGAACTCCATTGGCACCATACCAAGCCTTGGTTGGTTAACGTCCAAACATGATAACTGGCATTGTCGTCCTGAAAGTAACAGGGGTCCAACCCGTAAAACTGCCACAACGCAGGAAGCACATTGTCATCCAAAATAGTGCAATAGGCATCGGAGTTGAGCCTTCCATGAATGGGGACCAAGGGTTCCAGCCCATACCAGGAGAAAGAGCCCCAGACCATAATTCCACCTCCGCCGGACTTGACTGTTGGCACAATGCATTCTGGCAGGAGACGCCAGACCCAGACCCTGCCATCCGAACGGTAAAGGGTGAATCTTGATTCGTCACTCCAAAGAACCCGTTTCCACTGATCTACGGTCAAATTTCGATGTGCTTTGCACCACATTAACCGAGGAGCACGGTTGGACTTTGTGATCAAAGGCTTATGGGCATCAGCACGACCATGAAAACCAAGCAGATGTGGTTCTTTACGGATGGTATTCATTGAAACAATACTTTTGATGCTTTTTGAAACTCCTCGCGGATGAGGGCCATCGGTTGGGTGCGGTTCTTCCGAATTTCTCTGAACAGCACTCGTCGGTCTCTATCTCCCAGTTTCGTAGGTCTGCCGTCTCGGGGCACATTCCGACAATCACCGCTCACCTTACACTTCTTAATCACATAGGCCACTGTCGATTTTGGGTACTTCAGATCGCTAGATATGTCCCTTAAGGATCGGCCACATTTGTGATACCCGATAATTATACCTTTCTCGAAATCAGATCTTCGAACTGCGAGGCATCTTGCATTCGACTAAAGCCGATGCTGTTTCCTACACGATATATACCGGCGGAGTCCGTGACGTACCTTAGGACCGCAGATATCGTCATTTGCATAGGTGTCCAAATACTTATTGGTAGTCAGTGTATCTGATCTGATCATAAGGAACATGGATGTAACGTAATTAGTAAAAAGCCAAGATTTCCGTTTGGGAGTATTCTCCACAAATCTTGGAGTTGTAAAAATTGTAAGGTGTACACAAAAGTTGTAAAAATACTTACATATTTTGATAACTAATCAAATGCCTTCATGAATGCTTGGGGAATCCGCATTATTCGCTTTGGAAAACAGACGTCCTAAAGGATAACTCATTTAAATGTTTCCTCAAGAAATTGTAAAGGATGACTGAACAGGGTGAATTCTGAAACAGAATATGCGGAAAATAGTATAGGGATTTGTATTTCATGGTTTTGGTAAAGTGCATTAGAACTGTCTGCTTAGGAGAGAATGTCTTTCTCGAGTTTAAGAAACCCTGGCTCGGGGTAATGTTTTAATTGAAAAATCAACCCTGGAATCCTAAATGCAGCTAACTCTTTCAATAACACAAAACATAATTCATAAAATAATTTCGCTCACCAGTGGCCGAGCGGTAAAAGCGTTAAACACAGATAGTGAAACCGGAGTTCAAATACTGGGCGAACAGGCTGGCTGCATGGGCGTTTTCGTGATTTTCGCCGTGTGTAACTTGGGTTCGAGCCAGCTTCTTTTAGAAAGTCATTCCTCCCCTCAGGCAGATTGCTTTGCCTTGCCGTAATCAAATAAATGACAGCATAGTATATTTCCAGTGTTTCAGAATTTTTATTGCTCGGTCTTGAAATATCAAAGGCAAATTTTTAATAAAAATATACTAATCTCTCTAAATTGAGCAAACACTTCTCTTCTTTCTTCTTTCATTCATCCGAAGCTTAACATTTCTCTTGTATCTTTAATTTCATTTACTTATTTTAAATTCTATTTAGGAAAGTATCTACAGACCGAAACTATTAATTCTCCAGAAAAGATTTATTTCAAGGGATTGAAAATGTCGTATCATAAAACTGAGCGACTGTTTTGTATAATAATCATTTATTTAAAACAAAATTTGTTTTATATTTCATTGTGCACGTTTTGGACTGAAAAGCATCTTTCATTTTCTTTGGCATGGATTCTACAAAATCTTCCTAGTTTCTTCGAAATTTTATCTAAGTGCGGATATTTTACCCTGTTCTGACTTAAACACCTGTTTTAAGACTTTCTTGGGAATTACACAATCATTTCGCACGTCGTTTTTAGAGTTAACTATACCCAACAGCAGAAAAGTGGATAAAACTCCATTTAGGAAGGTATCTTACCAAAAACTTCGGATCTAGAAAATATTTCTCCAGAAAAGATTTATTTCAAAGGATTGGAAATGTTTTATAAAACTGAGTGACTGCTTTGTATCATAATCATTATTTAAAAGAAAATTTATTTTATAATTTATTTCTTTGTGCGCATTTGACTGAAAAACAGCTTTCATTTTCTTTGGCATGGATTCTACAAATGCTTCCTAGTTTCTTCGAAATTTTATCTAAGTGTCAATATTTTATCCTGTTCTGACTGCAACAGCTGTTTTAAGACTTCCTTGTGTATTACATAATAATTTCCCACGTCTTTTTTAGAATTAACTATACCCAATAGCAACAAAGTGTATAAAATTGTTGAACATTAGTTGTTTCATCGGCTTCAAATCCTGTCAAACGTGGTGATTAAATGGGGTTTTCTCATGTGTCATGTGAATAAACCTGTACGATATCTCTTATAAAGTCTCTACGATAACATCCTTTGTTTGCTTTGATATAATCAAATCATCCAATCCAATCTAAGCATTAGCTAGTAATCTGTATTTAATGGTTTTGGTAAAGTACGTGGTCAAGATAAGCTATAGAGGTTACGTAGGTGGCCAAAATATCTGTTGATAATATTTCAGTAATTAGAGTTTTGTTACTTTTGTTACGCTTTTGTAGTACTTAATTGATTATTACAAAGCAGCCGAAGTATGCCTTATGAAATTTGCATTTCTTAAAGCTTTCTAAAGAAAACTTCCTTGTGTTCTAGGTGGAAAATTCCTTGCAATTAACCCGTTGTTCACTGTGAAAAGAACCTTAGGTGAACTATTTAAAGCTGAGATTTTTTAGTCACTTGATTAAAAGAAGTCTTATGTTTGGTGTTATTATGCCAAGCTGAAAAGGATTGGAGCATTTTGGTTACGGCAAAGCACTCGAGGGTTATCTGCTTAAGAGTAGGGATGTTTTTCTAAGGAAAATTTGCCCTTATTTTTTACACTACACATGAGAAAAACAACGAAACTCCCATGCTGCCACCTCGTGCGCCGGGGTTCGAAACCATATGGAGCTACTATTGTTCAGCAGTCTTATCACTCAGCTGCTTGTGAGCTGGATTTATTAGAATTCTGTTTTAGTGTATCAAGACACTTATCCTCATTAATAATGCGTTCGGTATTAAAAAAATGGTTCATGTTCTGGTATTAACTGCTGCCGCAACTTTGGTGGGCTCGAACGTAACTTTATGGGGAGAATAGAGGCTTCAGTTCCTCATTCGGATATTATTAAACACTCGTAATTCATCTCGAAATCGATTAAGGCGTATGGACTGGCTGCAAGAAATTTTCGTGGTTTTCCTCATGTGTATATGAGCCAGTTTCCTTTAAAATGGTTTCGTGACAGTTTCTTTTAATGCTTTTACACCAAGACATCCCTCCGTTTTAGGGAGATATCTCCTTCAATAGCCGAGCAGCAAAATCGCTTAACACTGGTAATTTGCCCCGTGGTTTCAATTCTTGTTAAACGAGCTGGCTGTATAGGCGTTTTTGTGGTTTTCTCCATATGTGATGTGGATACGAATCGGTTTCCCATAGAAAGTCATCCACAGAGGCATCCATCCCCTTACGCATACAGCCCCTCGTGCGCTTTGCCGTAACTAAATAAACCAAATCCAACTCTTCAGGCAGATAGCCTTCAAGTGCTTTGCCCATAAACTGGCAAAATTTGTTTGATCTAGCGCAAATTGTAAATAAATCCTACGGGGATTTTTTGTTCAGATTGCTAGATACTTGGTTCTCAAGCATTTCCCGGAATATCCGAAACAATTACTCATTTAACCATAAAAAAGGACGTTGCCCAGGTTGCCGCATAAGGAATAGGCCGATAATCACGTGGCTATTGTAGATGCGATGCTTCTTATAAACCAATATCTTACTCTCTTACGTATCTCTAGAAAATAACAAATGCGGAAAAAATAATAAATGCAGTTTTATTTTTATCAGACGAAGCTAAACTGAAACGACAGAATATTCAATATAATTTATTTATATTCGCTTAGTACTCTCAACTCAACCAGCAAAACGTGACAAACTTTTCATTAGTACGCTCTGTTAATTAGTCACAACGTTAGAAGACTATGGAGGCACATAGCTTCAATTTTCTCTGGGCACATATTTAAATTTCTTAAAAATTTACTTTTGTCTATCAATATCGAGGGTTTTCATTGGAAAAAAATTGGATTGGTTTTAAGTTTGTATTAATAGAACAGACATACTGGAACCATTTTCTTTACCCAATTAGAAGGCATAAAAAAATCTATCAACACCATCATTCATCAATGTTTTTCCCCATATTTTTCAACTATCGTGCACTGTGCAAGATGGATTAAACATATTTTACTAGGTCGACAGATCATACGAAATAGGTTATTTCTTTGTCTTCAAGAAGACCTATTTCTTGCTTTAGAATTTTGTATAAACACATTTGGGATAAGATTAAAAATGTTAGTATGTCCTGAAAAATATTATCAGTATAACCATTTGAATTATTTACAATGGATCTCCTTGCTCGAAGAGTTTCGGCGGTGAATATCATTTCAATGTGTACCTTACATTTAAGATAGATATATTGCAATACTTTTCAAAACATGTTGTCTCTTCATACAAAATAAAAATATTACAGATCGCATTTAATAACGTAATTTAAAAATTCAGAATTAACACCAAACCTCATTGGCTGTTTTTCAGACACTCTGCGAAATACTAATCATCATGTTGATTTGATATTAAATTTAGCCATAAGCAACACACATTATTAGCTGATGATTAGTTGCACCTGAAAGTATTAGTTTTTCGAGTCAAGATACTTTTCTGCAAACAAACGCTGCGACATTTGGAGCTAATTGCTTAATACAGCAGTTAGTTAATGTAGAGAAAAATGATCTTTTTAAAGAACACTGGGTGAATCCATGAAATATGATTTATTGCGCCATTTGAAACTATTGCCATTTGAAGAAAATTGTGATGTTTTTCACATTGTGGGAGTAATTAATGTAATCATATACGCTGTTAATGGATAAATGCGAAGTTTGGTATTTTCAGCATCATTGAAGCAAGCGAATATGTAAACCTTATTAGAAAAATAGCATTTGAATTGCTTTAGAAATAATTTGTAAGATTTAAAAGTATGAATGAAACTGCATTCTGTAGCTAATCTGAAGCTTAGTTATTTTAATTATCTTCTGTACTATACAATATAATACACTGGATTCCGTTATTTTAATTATGGTAAAGACACACCGAGCCTATCTGCTTATGCGTAAGAATGCTTTCGTAAAGGACTTTCAGAAAAGTTGGTTACTGATAACGAAAACGATGCGAACAAAATTGAGCGAACAGCTAGAGTTTCGAGGCCGCAAGTATTCGAACAAGCCGGCCAGACGGTATAGTGGTTAGGGGAGCCTGACTGCGATATCGAAGGGCCTGGGTTCGAATCCCGGAGAAGGCATGGTTTTAACTGTTCGCCCCTTCATAGGAGGCAATGGTAGCCCACCTATTGGGGGGCTCCATAATAAAGAGACCACCACATCTGGCCTTAGTATAGATTAATGGACTCTGTTACAAACTGTAACTGATCACAATCTGCCATTGAAAAAAAAAAAGTATTCGAACAATGATCAGCCGCACCGTCACATACGTGAAGATCGCCCGCACACAATTTCGTGCAAAGTTCAGAAGCAGAAAATGTCCATTTTTATAAAAAGGGCCCGTGAACACATATTTTTCCCTCCTTAACACGTTAAGCGCTTTGTCGGTCATTAGTGAACTGAAAAAGTTTCAGGTCGAATTGGTCACAGATTATTGAAAAATATAGTGAAAGTTATATTACTATTCTTATTAACAAAATCAATTTGAATAATATTTGTTCTTTCTAGAGACCACTTTCCACAAAATGCGAGAGGATCATATCGATAATTTTTATGACGCATCGGCTAACTAGTTGGTTTGTTCAGCAGTTTATTAAATAATTCATATATTACACAAGGTTCATAGAAAACTTCAAGTGTGCACTAATTGCATATTCATTTCTCCAATCTTTATGTTTAACAGTATAGTTTGCGATTAGTTCTATTTCGGATTCCACCAGTTTTTATAAGCGCTATTTTTTTTTATGAATTCCAAACGATTATACCTCGTGTGCTTTGCCTCATTCAACCAACCAACCCAAACCGTCGTTAATGCTTGTAGCAGTGTGAAATTTCTCACGTATAGTGATGACAATACACATATGTTCAGCCTCTGAAGATGAAACTGTTACATTTTAGGATATTTTTAAATATCCTAAAATTGAATGAACTAAAAACTGAATCGACTGAAATTATATTAGTTGAATCCTTTGCACTGATATTTTGTTAGAAATATGGCTACAGAGAAGATCCGTTTGAATTATTTAACAAAAACTACCTCGCTGAACGGAGGGGGGCATTTCTCTTGTAAGGTATATACAAAATTTGTAATATAATTATGCTGTGTAAAATAAAATATCATGTACTGCGGGGCTTTAATTGAAAGCTTCGTAAAAAGCGTTTATCAATTAGCGTGTGAGAGACATATATTTAATCTTTTAATGTTATTTGTTTTTCATGTGCAAATTGAATACCATAAAAATATTTAGTTTTGAAATAATAGCTGAATTTTTATGACTAAATGTTTGAAAGTTTAAGTCTCAACACTTTTCTGAGTAATTGTAATTAGATAATGAATATTAAATGTTAACCTATTTTTGTTAATTAAGAAAAGTGTACCATTTAATATTCGTTGTTTAGTTACATTTAACTAAAGAAGCGCATATTAAATCTATTTATTATTGGATTATTAATTATGAAAAAACAGACCAAGGTTATTTGCTATCAGAGAAGAGAAGTGAAGCCTTCATAATGAACTATTTCAGAGAAACTGGCCAGTATTTGCTTTGCACATGAAGAATCGCAATCATTTCGAATAACCAGCTCATTCATTTCCGACGATAACACCAAGGGCGAACTACCAATTTTCGCGACCTCAACTGTTCAGTAACTGACCGCTTTCTTTAAATACTGTATTTTAACTATGTAACTGAGGATTAAATTCTGTCCGCATTATTTTTAAAAGGTGAACAGTTGCCGATTGAGTGTCCTGCTTAATAAAACAGCTAATATTTTGGTGAGCCTGAATTGTAGGAAAGGCTTAGATGTTTGTATCTCTTGACTTGCTTGCAATTATTTGCGGAGCAGTAAAATTTCCTAATAGTGATAGGTCGCCTTGAGTTCAAACCTTATATGTAACGGGAATACAAGTCTTGAAATGTCCTCCAAGAAGGCATCATGTGCCTTAGACTGATAGATTATAGCAAAGCACATAGGAACTAAGTAATTTAATGGGAAACTTTACAGATTAAGGGCAAAATTTGCAGGTGCCAAAATCTTATCATGCTTTATGGTGGGGCAGGAGGTGCGGAAGTCTGTCGTGTCCTGCACAACATACTCGGCGAATTTCTTGGTCAAAACTGAGATGGAGCTAAGATGGGATTTGATTAAAGAAAAAACTTACTAGGACTATCTGCTGTACGGAAGCGGTTCACCAGTGTCGATTTTTTTAAGGAAAATGATCACGGATTCACATTAAACGTGGGCAAGACTACGAAAACTCATCTGCAGCAAAACCGATGGCCGTTAATTTGAACCGTGCCGAACTGCCAGTAGTCTTACACAGTTAATCGTTCCTTGACAGCTGGAAAGTAGGCAGAAAGCACACCTACACTCTGACCGACAATACAGTCCTATGACTACAGGTTTGACTCGGCTGTAGATCTGGTGTTCCCGCTGCGCATCCTTTGTAAATACTGTTAAAAGTTAAAAATTTTGTAGTGATTCTGTATATGAAAGGTCACTTTGCTGTTGTTAATAAGAAGCTTACCAAAGATAAATTATCAATTTTCTGTTTTCTCTGGCTTAACCTAGGAGAAAAGGAGAACCTAAGGAGATAGAGCTTTTCTTTCATTTACAGAACTTCTAGTGGTATCTCAGCAGATTCAATCGATTTTACCAATATTGTCGTCTCTCGTTCCTAGAGGTAATTTTTAGAATAAATAATGATGTGTCATAAGAAATAAATTGAAGAAAAGTAGTTGATACTATGAAGTATTACTCGAAGTAAGAACAAATGCTTACATTCTAACTCAACGATTTGCATGCGGACTACACAAGGTCCGTGAGTTGATATTGCTCTCCAGCGGCCGAGCGGTAATGTAATTACAGACTTCTAGTTCGGTTCAGGGTTCGAATCTCGGCGAACGGGCTGGCTGTACGGATGTTTTTGTGGATTTTCTCATGTGCAAAGTGTATACGAGCCAGTTTGCCTTAGAAAGTCCTCCATGAAAGCTTTCTTTCCCTTAGGCATATAGCCCTCAAGGACTTTGCCACAATTAAATAAACCAAACCGTGAGTTAATAATGAGGGGGCCATGTGTGAGTTTTCAAACTGAATTTTGATTGCGCGCGCATAATAATAAAAAGAGCTTGAGCTCATAGAGTTCAAAACCACTGTCAGTGTTTGAATCCCATTTTAGAAATTACTGTCTCTGTTAATGGCTGCAAACGAATAATAAGTTATTTACGTAATTGAAAGACTTCTGCTAACTATAATAATTATCTTGGGTTAAAAATGTCCATGTGCAAAAGAAATGCAAGAGCACAAACTTTCAAATCTTCTAACGGGTCACTATTTAACGGTAATGTAGTATAAGTCTCTGCTATGGCACCAGAAAACTAAAGTCAAGCGGATGTCGGAGAATGTCCTTCAGAGCCATTAAGAGCGCAGGAAGAGATGAAAGTATAACACGTTTCGTATCCGCCTAATATGGCGGCGTTTCGAAGTACTTTGATGTATAATGATTGATACATTAAAAAAACTGAATATAAAATAGTTGAAGAAAATGCAAACTTCCAGGGAAAATAATTGAAATAGTAATTTAAAACAAATAGGAGAAATATTTATTTACTCAGCTTTTAGATTGCATTTTAATTCTTATGGTTTAGAGAAATGTTCACTGCTGATGAATAGTACAGTAATTTTACATTGGAAAAATGATGAAATTTGCTGGGCGGTAGAGAAATGTAAATGAGGAAAATTTTCAGGAATTTCGCTGCCTAGGATTTATATTAAATATTTTTGGGAATTTTGTGGTTCTAGATTTACGTTAAGATCTCGGAGGGGGGATGTATACCAGCAACAGTGCAATAATATAGATAATTAATATGCAGTTAAATAATTATTATATGATATACTATTTTTAATTTAAACTTACGTTCATGAACTTTAATCATATTATGCAAACTTATTCGCCATCGATATTTTAGATAAACATTTAATTGAAACTATTTATTTCTAAGATGCTTGTATATTATACTGTACATACATGGATTTTTTTCGTTAAGAAACTTTTTTTAAACTTAATAGTTGGTGTCAAAATTGTTTGTCAGCACTTACATACAACAGACGACTACATTTTCTCTCATTTTAGAAGTCCAATTAAGGTAATTCAAAGTTCAGCCGTTTGGTTTGGATTTTGGAACAGGAATACCCTGAAGAGTATTTATGAGGAGATCGTAACGCAAATCAATATAAAAACTATTGAAATACAGTTTAATAATTATAAATGATTATAAAAAATATAAAAGTAATAGGAAATAAAAACAGAAATAAATATAACAATATAGAAATAATAGGAAATATCTTAAATTTACGGATTTGCTCGATATTCGTGGAAAAATCGAATATTCTAAAACCGTTACAAAATCCTCCAAAAGCCGTCGAAACAATCATGGAAATTTCCAACGCGATAAAGTTGCTGTCTTGTTCATGAATACGTAATCCCTTTAACACGTGTACACAAGCCAGTTTCCCCAAGACAGCCAGACAGCC
>KK117466.1:367737-391924 GCA_000611955.2 Stegodyphus mimosarum
CGAAGGCATCCCTCTCCTTAGGCAGACGGCTCTAGTGCGCTTTCTCGTAATCTCAACAAACCAAACCTCGGAAAGTTCTCTATGAACGCGTCCTTTCCCTGAAGCAGATAGCCTCCGTGTTTCTTGTCGCAACTAGCATAACAGCAAAACAACTGCGAGTGAGCAGATATTTAAATCCCCGACTAGATTTTCAGAAAATTGTTTTAGTTCAGATCTCGTGTAGTTCGAAAATCGTGGCGAATGGGTTGTTTGCATGTGTGGTTTAGTGGCTTTTCAATATGTTCAAATGACCAATTCAAACCAAAATCATATGGTTCGAGATTTTTATTTTTTATTTGAACACATGCAAACTCCCCGGCCTACCAATATACGACAGGAGACTTACAAAAGTAAGTTAATTATATATTAATGAAAAAGAAACAGAACAGTAATGTAGATATCACAAAAGAACATAAATTAACCTAGCTTTTTAAATTCGAACTGTAGGCATAATCTACTGTCATTAAAAGTCGAACAGGAGAAAATTAAATGTTCTACATCTTCTGGTAGATTTTTCGAACTATCAACACAAGTTACTTGATTTTAGATCGAAACTAAACAAGTAACTTGAAAATTTATCCTGCCCAGACAAAACGTGAATGTTTTAAAATTTGTAACGAAGGAGGATGGCAAATGTAGCCTATGATTAAGAGAAGGAAAGAAATTTTTGGTGTGGCCAGCATTACAGGATGAAGTGTATTCTTCATTCCACTTATATTAAACCTTGTTATAACAAAAAGAATTCCAATAACACTTTGCCATACTAAAATTGATGCTTCAATGGGTAAATTTAAGACATCTTTAGAGCTTTCTCGTTTCTTTAAATACTGTGATGATCACGAAAATAAACAAGACGCATATTTATTGCTTACCTAACTCGATTATTTTTTGTCACTGAAATAAAATTTCTTCAGAGTTTGTGGATGTTTAAGATTTTATTTAGCTAATAACATTAATTTTATTTCATTCACTTGATATGAATAACGTAAATACCAGCAGGTTTGCTTAGAAAGTCCTTCACGAAGCGTGCAGGACTTTCTTTTAACTTCGAGCAGCGGAGCGGTAAAGTCGTTGAACATTAGTAGTTCGACCCGAGTTCAAGTCCCGACAAATGAGATAGCTGCATGGGCATTATCGTGATTTTCTCACGTGAAACGTGGTTACGAGCCAGTTTTCTTTAGAAAGTCCTTCATGAAGGCATTCGTCCCCTTAGGCAGACAGCCCTCGTGTGCTTTGCCATAAACAAACTAAACCAACCCTTGATTCCTTCAGATAAAACTAAAAATATATAGTAGTAATGCGTATAGTACCATATATAGTAGTAATACGAAATAAAAATTGTATACAAACACGAAACGAAGGAAATCCGTTATATATTCTGAAAGGCAATAAAGTATTGCCGTAGTTTACTAGCCTATATTTGTATGCACTTGAATTCTCGCTATACGCTAGAGCCCAAATGAAATACTTAAACTGATTTAATACGACAACAGAAATACAAATACGACACTAACAATTAAATCGCATTCAGGAAATCTGTCACGAAATTTTGCTTTACACTACTTCAGCTTTGAGGAGTACGTATGGACGTTATTTTAGCAAATTTCTTGATTAAGGAAGGATATATGAGGGAGATTCGTTTTTATGAGTGAGGGGATTTCGAAAAGCTAAAATATCATTCATCCTTTGTTTTAAGGTTTGAAGCAAATATATAGTTTATATTATGAAAGAACATGCTGGTTTAGAGCAGTTTCGCGATATATTCTGATTGCCTAGCAAGAACTTTTAAGACGGGAAAAAGTGTGCCAGCCTGTATAAATAAGGTATCATTTTGCAGTTTCACAACCAATCCGATGAAAGTTAAAACAATCACAGTACGACTTTATACCAAAAAAAGATGAGGAAATATCTAACAATTCTTTACAGACACTGCCAAATATGGCGAAATTTTGACCTACAAACATATTTATTGCGCGTTTACGAATATGCATCTTCCGAAAATTTTGAAAACATGCAATCATAATATTAATTAAGAAGCCTAGTAAAGATGGAGCCTTTCTTCGAATTATAGGTCTGTAAATTCTCTTTCGGCCATTTCAAAATTTTTTGAGAACGTAACATTAAGATGATTGGACATTATTACAAAAAATGACATTCCATCACCATCCCAATTTAATTCCGAAAGGGTGTTCTATGACTCGCCAGATTACAAGAATTATGGAACTCGTAAGGAAAGAGCTTTTACAAATCAGAGACTATTGCTGGTATTGTCTTCAAGTTAAAAAGACATTTGACAAAGTTTGGCATTATGGCTTTCTTTTTTAACATATTTCAATAAAGTTCCCGTCTAAAATACCTCATTATACTATATAACTATTTAAGAGATCAAAATTTTCAAGTGAAAAAGATTTATTCTATTGAAAGAGCATAGTTGCAGAAGTATCACAGGATTCTTCTGTGAGGCCAGGTCTGTTTAATTTATACTTCAAAATATGACAGTACTCTTTACGCGAATTACGCAGATGATACGGTTATTTTAACGAGATTTTGAACTCAGTTCATGCTAGAGAAATCATAAAATACTATTAATGTTACCTCCTCATGGTTTCAACGGTGGACGATATGAATCAATTCCAAAAAACTTTGGTTATTGCCTTTAAAAAGACCCGAAGATACAAATCAATGCCAAAAAAGCTTTGGTTATTGCCTTTAAGAAGACCCGAATTAACTCGAGTAAATAAGAATATTTCTAGAAGAAAAGAAATTGTATCACATGATTCTAGTGCTGAATATCTAGAAGTTCTATTAAATGAAAACCTCATTTTGGAATCTCATTTTCATCATATTAATCCTACAATATAGCTTTTGAGGCCTCAATGAGCGTTAATGCAATTAAGGGTAGAAATTCACATTTAAATATTAAATATGAAAAGAATATTACATCTCCAAATGATTAGACCAGATGATATGATGATGATATTTTACATACACCTCCTGCCTAGGTAGCAATCTCTCGCACAAAAAAGGAAGTTCAACACAGATTTCAAAACATTATTTTCCGTACGATTTGAATGCTGCTTGGTTTGTTCAAAATGAAGTTACTTATAAATAATGATCTCAAGACCAAGTCTCTTGAAAATGAAGTGTTAGTCTCAATGGCTAAATGTTATAGAAACTGTGGAAGTTATTTTTATTTGAAATTGTTAGCAATATTGGAAATTGATGACTTTTATTACTCAAGTCTTTCACATCAGCTAGACAAACATTTTGACACTGAGACAAGCAGACAGGCTTGCAGAACTCGGTGATTTTGATGGATTTTAAAGACTGTAAGATTTTTAATGAATGATTTTGTCGTTTAGGTCATTGTCTCTGTAACTTCTTTTCCCGAATCCGAGATAACTTTACAATAGTATTTAAGATTTTTAGAGCGTTTGCAGTTTTCCTGACTTTGTAAAACGAAACTGCAATTGTACTCATTTCTGCCTACACTGCTACCCATTGAAATTGCTACATTGTGCATAAACAGTATAACGGGATGAAAATATTAAAATTGCAAGGGTTTGAGGAACACAGAGCTGCCATCTCTGGCAGCAAGGACAGCCGTAAACCGGCTGGGCATCGTGTCGAATTGAGCTTGGATGGCAGATACGTGTTTTTCATTCCATGCGGCTTCAGTTCTGTTGCAGAGTTATGAATCGTACTGGCTGGCCAGTCTCTCGGCAACCCATGGCTAGACGTTCTCAGTGGGTAAGAGATATAGAGAACGTGTAGGCAAGGGTAACATCCGATTTTTGTCAATGCAGACTTGTTCGGGACAGCATGGGCAACATGATGTCGTCCATTATCTTGTTGAAAGAAGGCCTCACCCAGACCTAAAAAATAGAGCACAGTTCCAGATCTTAAGACGTCAGAAATGTAACGGCGTCTGTTCACATTACCGGCTGTGCGACCAAGAGGTGACCTGGACGTATATCCAATGGCAACCAATACCAGCACGCCAGGTACTTGGCCGGTATGACAATGACGAATCAGGATCGCAATGTTCATTCTCCTCAGTGCTTTCATCATGGATACGTCCATCATGATGCTATATATAGAACTGGAATTCGCCCGAATATACGACGGGGTGCCGCTTTTCTGTGTAATGTTATCGGTCGCCACATCAGTGTAGACACGCCTGTATGCTGCCGCGTCAAAAGAAGCCGTAATCATGATCACCAGGCTGATAGTCTATAGTGCGGAAGATGCTGTCGCACTGTCCGTGGGTATAACCGCCCAGCCAATACAGTAGTTAGAGACGCTGACTATCGTATCGATGAGCCAGGTTTGAATCCCGGAGAAGGCATGGATATTTGTAAGCGGATGTCTGTGGCAAGGGCACATAGAAGACATGGGGAGCCGAAAGTCCTCTCGAGAGCTTGCTAATAGGGGAAGAGGGATGGAAGATCTTCGGACGCTTCCCGGGCTAATCTCCCTCGAAACTGGAGCGGAAGTTTAACAGTTAACAAGCCGATCACCAATATATGCCTAAGGAAATGCAAAGGTGCCGGCCCTCATAGCCAGCACATTGTTCCTCTCCCCCCCAAATTTTACTTCCTTTATAATTCACCTTCCAATTTCTAATTCTTCATTCGTTTTCTCTTGTAAAAACAGACTTTGGGGAACATGACCTACGGCGATAAGAAATAACCATAGTAGTCGACAGGGCTTAGTCAGGCCGACAAGCTCCTATCTTAAGCGGACCGGCTGCTCTGCCGCCGTAAAAAAGAAAGAATAGGTGCGACGTTTCTTCAATCTGTACTTCTTGCGAGCATTTATCCTGCACGCGAACCAAGCTCCTGACTCAGTACATGACATGGTTGAACGATCCTGTAAAGCTGAGAAGTGACATTCACTAAGGGCCTCCTGGAATCATCGATTCCAGATTCGCCTGACATTCTTGGGATCCCTACCAACTCGTACATGTCGCTGAACGATGAACCCCAGCCCCTTCAGGCCAAGATCGTGCCGTGGTCGAATTGCGACATGTGCAGGTAGAAGTTTCTCTCTTTTACACGTGGCATAGCAGGATCGTTTCACAAACAACCAATGTTCAAATGCGATTTTCGAATTGGAAGCTAACTGGCTGGTCTTCCCATTTGTTCAGAGTGCAGATGGTGTTATTCATACGTGCTTTCTGCGCGTGCTGTGAAATGCTAATTGTTTGCATATCCTAGCATGTAATAACTGTCATGCAAATTTGACGTCTGTTGCATGTCGCCTTCATGGTGTATCAATTTACTTCAGTAAATAAGCAGTATAAGTAGACTATTCACTAAGTTCAGTAAGACAATAGTATAAGTAGATTCTGTATACAACACAAAGCTCTTTCCCCTAGAATTAGGGTTTTAAGTGATATTTGATGGGTTTCTGGAGGCTTTAGGAAGTTAAGAATCATATTAATTAATGGCTATTGCTTATTCATTTTAAGCCTAGTCTGCCTAATTTCCACAGGTATGTTCTGATTTTGTAAAGTGAGTGAAACATGTGTAAGAAGAATTTGTCGGGAAGAAGATATTTTATTCATTACTCATATTTATGAATAACTTTGTAATTTTTATGCTGCTAATATTGAATTAAGGCTTTGTTACTACAATCGTCATTTAACTAAAAACAAAAACGGAAACATTATGCTTTTACCTCTCACAGGCAAGTTTTCAAATATTTTCATTTATTTATGGGGCATGAAACAGGGAAAAATATACAGTTAAATCCCCTTAAAATATAACTTTCTGTTTAGAGGTACTTTAAATTTTTTTAAATTTCATATTTTTTATCTGGAAATCTAAATATACTGAACAGTTTTCATTACAGTCTGCAAAATATGAAATGGTTCAGGGTCCAAATTAATTGAGAAATGCTATGTCATCCTGTATGAGGATGAAATTTCTCGTGAATAATTAAACCTAAATTCATTTAAATGCTCTATGTTAGGATTAATTAAAATATTTGAAGAATGCAAAGTGAAAGGCTTTGTTCATCACAGGCATTATTGCCGTTCAGCTGAGAACCCCCAAAGGAAAATTCGAATTCCATTCTTTCATGAAAGGAATGTTCGCGCTGGAGAATAGATTGGATCTTCTTCAGAGAACCGTATTTTCTGGAAGTCGAGTGACTTCAATAGGAAATTCTATTTACTGCCAGTCACTTACACGACTAACAGCAGGGAAAAAAACTGGATCGATAATTTTCCACGGAGAGATTTAATGGTTATTTGGGAAAGATTTATGCACAAAGATTTATTTATATTTTTATTATTCCTTAAAATTTTATTTTAACAGTATTTAAGGAACTTTTCTTTAATTTTTCAGTTATCATTTAAACAATTCTGTACCATGGACGATCTTAATTTAGATTTGTTGATGACGGCAAAGAATATGAAGACGATCTGCTTAAGGGGAGCGAAAAGTTTTCAGATGGCTTTTCTTAAGAAAAATTGGCTTGCAATTAAATTGCATGTTCTACCGTTGGATGAGCGGTAAAATAGCTGAGCCCTGATAGTTCGACTCGGGTTTAAATACCGGTGAAAGGGCTGGCGAAATGGGAGTTTTTATAGTTTTCTGCATGTGTAACGTGAATACGAATAAGTTTCTATCAGAAAATCCTCCATGTAAGGATTCCTCTCCTTAGGCAGTTAACCTAGTTGTGCTTTGCAATAATCAACTAATCCAATCTTAATGTTACACAAGACGAAAATTTCACACTTAACAAGGTTACCTAGGGGTCATACTTACCTTATATTATAAGGTTCTCCCACCTTCTTCGCATGCCTTCGTGGTGTAGTGGTCAGCACGCTCGACGCGTAACAGAGAGGTCCGTAGTTCTATTCCCGGCGAAGGCATTGCTCATTCTTCTGCTTCCAAAAAATCCTAATAACTCTACAATACTATATTGTATAAGGTACCTTATACTGTATTCAAAACATTTTTTTAAAACAATAGTAACATAAACAATAAACAATATTAACACATAAACAATGAACAATATTAACACATAAACAATAAACAATATTAACACATAAACAATATTAAACACAAACAATATTAACACTATTAATATAAACATGCCTAGTATTTTCGCGCATTAAGCTGCTGAAAAAATATCAGTAAAGACATAAAGTAAGAAATTTAAAACTACTTTTTCACAAAGATAAAAACTGAAATTCATTTTTAGTAAATTAAAAAAATCCTGTAAATGAAAGAAAGAATTTTTAAAACTGAAAACCAAAGAAAATTGAAATTCATAATTAATAAGTTTCAAAAAATCCTATAAATGCAACAAAGAATTTTTAAAATTGTTAAAACCAAAGCTTTTAAACAAGCATACTCCAATTAAAAAATTTATGAAATTTAAAGAAAGTTAAAAAATCCCAATAGAATAGGAGTTCAATCGATTTCAGTGTCACTTCATCAGGGGAAAGGAACACTGAAACCAATTGAAATCTCTCTTCCACATATGTCCTCGCTTTTCTGTAATCAGAATTAGCCGATGAACCATTTCAATGTATTTTAATTATAATAGTTCACCCGAAAATTATGGACCTTCCCCAAAGCAAGGAAAAAAATTTAAATAAATTTAAATTACAATCTTACACCTTAAAAAAAGAGACTACCATTTCACTTAACGAAAACGAAAGTGAAATAATAAAATGCTTCACTGAATAAAATAAAATAAAATATTACGTTTAAACATATAGCAAATAATCCAATGTATTTAAAACGTAATTGAAATTATAAAACTTAATTGAAAAAACGTAATTAAAACCCAGAATAAGAAATTAAAAAACCTCGAGCACTTTCATTGTACTACTAACCGAAATAATGAATTTTGTTTTAGAAGTAACGTGTAGGTTTACCATTTTGGCTTGGCCTCATTGGCTAAATTAAGAAACCTTGGCGAGAAAGTAATCTCTCTAAAGTTAAAATTTGGAACATAAGATGAAACTTTTTAAAAAACCAAGAGAAAAACATTAAAATATTAAATGAAAAATTCTTTTAATTTTGACAAAGAATAATTATGAATTAAAAGAAATTAAAGTAAATTCTTACTCTTTTAAAGCAAAAAGTGAATAATAATTAACATCATACATTGTAAAACTTAAATTACACACATTGTATACCTTATATTATATCATATTGCCTTTGGCTTAGGACATTTTTCCGCTGGAAAAGGATATTTAATAAGAATCCCATTATTTTATCGGAGCACAGTTTTCGCTCTGTTTAAAGTTTATGGGTGAAAATAATGCAATGAGCAACTTCCAGTTCCGAGATATTTGGCGTCTTTACCTTGTTCAACAAAGAAATACACTCTATAACAAAAAAATCGTAGCACCAAGAAGGAGTTGCCCCATGGAGACAAAAATTGGTGGATAAGAAGATTATGTACAAAATAGAAAACGATTAAAATTTCAGAACAACTAAATGATTTATTTCAGAGTTACATAATTACAAAGTAACGAGCTCAATAAGGTGTTGACCCACCTCTAGCCTGGATGCAAGCTGCCACATGGCGTGGCATAGACTGATAAAGCTTCTGGATGGTCTCCTGCGGTATTTCTTGACAAATTTGCTCCAATTGTCGGACTAGGTCATTAACATTCCCTGGTAGATGCAGTCGCCTTCCCATCATATCGCCGACATGCTCGATGGGAGAAAGAGCTGGCGATCTGGCTGGCCAAGGAAATGTTTGACAAGCTGTAAGACAATTTATAGCAACACCGTGCTGTATGTGGTCTGGCATTATCTTGCTGAAAGATAAGGCCAGGATACTGCAAAAGGAAAGGTAACAAAACACGTCTCAGAATGTCGTCGACGTACCGCTGTGCTGCAAGTGTGCCTCTAATGGCGACCAAAAGGGTCCGGCTGTCAAGGGAAATGACACTCCAGACCATAACTCCTGGTTGAAAGCCTGTGTGGCGTGCAGTAGTGAAAGCAGGATCGGCACGCTGCTCTGGCGCCTACAGACATGTCTTCGATGATCGTCATGACACTTTTGGGAGCGGGATTCGTCGCTAAATACTATACGTCCCCAGTCAGCATCATTTCAACCTGATCAAGCCAAACGCCACTGTAATTTGGCTCGACAGTGAGCAGGCTTGAGTGGCAGGCGGCGTAACGGTCGGTACGAGCGTAGATTTCGCTCTATCAGCCGTCTGTGAATAGTCATGGCGGACACTCGTGTGTGGGTAGCGCATCTGATGATTGATAGGCATGAATCAGACGCTGTGACAGCTGATCTGACAATCACTCTGTCCTCCCGATCTGTTGTGGCCCTACGTCAACCGCTACCATCATGACGCTGAAATATGCCCTTATCCACTCATTCTTATCTGCATCTTCTAATCGCGGTACTGCTTCGACTCATATGACGAGCAATTCTGCGATTTGCTCAACCTGCCTCTTTCAATCCAATGATACGACCTCTTTGAAACTCTGACAGTTGCTCGCAATGAGCTCGAATCCTGCGGTGAGGCATTTTTTTCAGTCGTTGAAAGGTATCCTAAATCGCAATGCAACGAAAATTTTGAACAACAGTTCAAGAACAGCTCCTTATATACATGTGCTGGATGCGCAGTTCCGATGCGCTGGAGATCGCACTATTCATTCATTGTTCACTAAATTTTAATGATTTGCATATTTGGTCAAAACATTTATGCATATGAAATTTCAAAGCAGTCGGATGATTCCTTGGCGCGTCAATTTGTTTTTGTTATAGAGTGCATATATTTACGGATCCCGAATGTACTCTTTAAAAGATCTGCGAAGCATGAACAAGAATTATGCTATGAAACTAAGTGCAAGATACACATTTTAGAAGAGGAAATCAGTGAAAAAAGAAAGAATCAGAAAAAGCGCGAATGGAACGATTTTATGTTAAGTATCATAATGATAACTTTGTAAGTAAAATGAACAATAAGCATAATAATAGTAAAATATTGCTGTGAATGGAAACCATGTATAAGGGCAAACAGGCATAAAAAATGAAGCTCATATGCCAATTATTATCAAAATTCAGTTTACAAAGGGCAGTATCGTACGTCCAGATGTAAAACCGAAAAATTTATAAACATAAATAATCACTAGCGAAATACAGCAATCAGTGCTTTGTTCTAGAGCGAAAGTATGTGAAACAATGCATAAGGACAATATTTACTTGCTGTTTGTGCATATTAGATGTCCTCCATACTTCCTTCTTTCTATATACCTGTCCTCAGTTTTTACCTTTTAAGTTCATAAAGAAATTACTTCGATTCTGCTAAACTACATATAAACTGTATTTTTTATTTTTGTTGCTTGTCTTCTTGATCTCAAGATAGCTGTTCAGGTGAGGTCCATTAATTAGTGATAGCTAAGAGAGCTATTGTCATTGGCCAAAGCCTTAGACACTTACAGATGACACTTCTGTATTGCCCAACTCTATCTCAGGTTTGAGGGAAAACCTCCCAGGTTTTTAAATACAAGAATCTTCTGTCCCTCTTTTCCAACAACAAACCTCTCGAAGGGGATCTTTAACGTTATTTTAACCGTGTCCCTACATCGCAAAAACATTTGATATGTACAAACATTCATAACCTCTTGCTATCAACCTTGTCGCAGCAATATGCAGCTTGTATCGCTAATCACCAAACCATTGAAGATTGTAGATTGCCTTTAAGCGTTAAAAACTAATTTCCTTCAATTGTTTTAAACGCAGTGAGGAAAATAAAATTTTTATAATAAAATACAATTAACAAAATTTTCATTGCTTTTGCTGGGATGGCAAAGATGGTTTCATATTTGTCTTATTGATGCGGAAGGTGTTGATTGAATATGGAGTAACTGACGCACAGCAGAAAAAAAGGGTCAGTGGCAGAATTTACAAAGAACAAATCTGTAGAACAAATCTGTATATAATAATTTATTCAATTTATCCAGACAACGTATGAATAATTTATATACAGCATAGAAAAAAATTATCACATTTTGTTCTTTAGTATATAAAAGCTTGTGAAACTCCTATTTGAGCGTAAATAACATGCTGCTTCAACAGAAAAAATTAAATAAGAAATATCCAACTTCATAATATAAATTTTTTTAAATATTAAAAAAATATTTTGAATAAGTGAATCTTTAAAATCAGTAATAATTTAGCTAATTAATTAATATGTTTATCCAGTAATGTACAGTAGGAATCTTCCTTTGCGTATATTGAGTGACTCAGTAAGGCAATAAAATAACTTTTATATCTGGTGTCTGATGAGAAACATTGTTAAAGTAATGTAGGCCCACCAGAGGCAGAGTAGTTGAAGCCAATGATTACTGGTTGCTCGACCGAGTTCAGATCCTGGTAAACTGGTTGGCTGCATAGATGTTTTCTTTGTTTTCCTAACATGGAGCTAGTTTTCTTACAAAATCATTTTCGAAAGTTCTTAAAACTCCTTTATAAATAAAATGTTTATCAAAAATGGTAAAATTTAGTTCATTTTACACAGGCGAAAGCGTGGGTAATGTTCGTTCGCTCGTCTCGTAACTATATATTATGGCTGGTAAGTAAAGTTTTGTATTGTACTAATATTAACTGCAAAATTATGAAATTGATTATTGATCACTTTAGATGCAGTGAGAAAGAGAGATAGAGCAATATGTATTAGCATATGCAGTCAGCTGAGCAATTATCAGTGACCTACATTTTTATGTCAGATTTAAATATCATCAACATACTGAAGCTATTCTTCTGTCATTGGATTCAGTTTCATTAGTAGTAAAATTTAAGATATCGAAAGCTCCTTGAAGATTGTGGGAAAAGCAACATCTTTACGCCAAAGTTATTTCCTAATAAAATGGGCTGCATTATCAGTAATTTTCTTCATGTGTAGGACGGAAGCAAAACTTACTTCTGAGTTCGAATTGCAGAAACCTCCTGTCGTCTAAAACTCCTAAGAGGGATAATGTTCTTTGAATATCCACTCTACAGGGCAAGAAGGGAAAAATAATGAACGCCGTTTCACTTGATTGCTTAACGCGCTCCGAAGAAAACATATCTCCCACGAGACTAGACACTTCTCATTAAAGATCCAGATATTACGTCATAATGTCATGGACGATCGATCGATATTGCGAAGGAAGATATGTGAATAATATGAATGATTCGTGTGCCAGTTTGACTGCTTTTTTGTATTAAACTAAATTTTCCATAGAAAGAAATGGAGCTTTATATGAACTACTTGCTTCGTCAAAGTAATGTGTTTTTTTACATTTTTAAACTTAATTTTGAAGTTCGATTTTAAAAAATTCGAACAATTTCAGATCAGGAAATTCGGAGTTGAGATTTGACATAATAAAGTTGAAGCATTAAACTATCGTTGAAAATTATATTCCAAACAAGTCGTTTGGGTTCAAAATTTTAATGAAATACAATTTATTCGCATAATTTGGGTAAGTTATCTGGCACTATGTTTACCCAAAGCGAAATCTGCATTCTGAGAGCAAAATGCTGTATTGTACATGCATTTGGCTTGCTTAATTGAAAATACACTAGAAAATTTATGGCTCTTTCAAATTACGGATACGGGATAGTAGTTTTTGGATACGGGATAGTAGTTTTCTTATGCTTAGTTATTAAATGATTACGGTAAAGCACGAGAGAGCTATCTGGCTTAAGAGGACTTTCTAAGGGAAACCGACTTGTATTTAAGTAACACATGAGGAAGACTTTGTAAACCCTGTGCTACTTCACAGCGATTAGAAACCAAAAGGACTATCAATGTTCAGGAAATCAATAAAGTCAGGAGATCCATTTCTATTCAAGATATGATTATTCACAGTAGTTACGAAGCCATTTTACACAGCAGTAAAGATTCTAACGAATCAATTTTAAGAAATGAGGTACCAGAATAAATACAAAATTTAACTGAAAATTGACGTTTATTAGTTAAAGGTTTGTAAACGTAGGACGAAATGGTACATAGATGCTCTGAATGGAGAAATGATTGATAGCTCTAAAGCAAAGAAATAGGTCAGAGATAATCAATGAGAAGGAATGGCGGTCAAAGAGGCAAAATCGATGGGCAACATTTAACGGCATGACCTTCTAAATGACCAGAAAATAAAAAAGACGTGTAGACTCTAAATCCAATTCAGGGCATTTGAAAGAAAAAATTGGCTTTAAGAAATGTGCGAGGTAGCTTTTGAAAAGGCGAAGGAAAGAAGTGTGAAACCTCCCGCAAACGATTTTATAAACCGTGAATAATACGGTACTTACCAGAATATATGAATTTTTTTTCTCTGGAATACTCTTTGGAAAACCGTACTTGCAGCTTAACATTTAGAGCAGGGGCTTCCAACTCTATGCCCGAAAGCACCATTGAGCATGCCAACGGTTTGACACGTGCGCGTTGCTGTGCAACGACGACAAAAAATTATTAAAGTTTTCAATAAAATGTTATATAAAATTTTTATTGTTAGTAATTAATTAGGGGATTTAATAAGCATATTTGTTTAAAAGTTATTTGTGTATAATTGTGCGTTTATCATTTTAAATAGGCGAAGTCACGTTTTATACGGACGTAAGTCCATTTAAAATTTAACACATATGCCAGTTTGAATGGTATTGTCTCAGTGTCAGGGCATGGTTCCAGGATCCCAGCCAGTTTGTCGTTTCGACCAAATTGTTAAAAATTGAAAACTGTCAAACATCATTATTTTTAACAATGACTGTCATAAAATCAGCGGCCGGAGCGGTAAAGACGGTGAACACTGGTAGTTCGGTCCGAGGTTCGAATCCGGCGAACGGGCAGGCTGCATGGGCGTTTTCGTGGTTTTTTCCATGTGTAACGTTTATACGAGCCAGTTTCCCTTAGAGAGTCTCCACGAAGGCATCCCTCCCCTTAGGCAGATAGCCCTCGTGTGCTTTGCCATAATTGAATAACCTAACCTAACCTATCTAGACTTACAAATGAACATGTTGATGATTGCTTAGGAGCAGGAATATTAGTGTACTCTCCTAATTATGAAGAATAATATATGTCCGTACTGTTTATTTTACGTAAGTGTGCAAGCAAGAATGCATTCTGTATTTCCACATCGTTTCTAATTGTCATCGTATCAAGGCAACCTTTGAAGGGATTTTCCAAACCGGTTCTTCGTCCCTTTCTGCGTTTGGAGCTCGAAGGTGAAGGACGGGTGTTTTCGCCCTGTTCCTTCCCCTGCCGTCATGCTGATGCTGTGATATTTGTTCTCTCCTGCTACAATTTTTTGCTCCATGCGGAATTTCGTGAAGGTATCGGCATGTACATAGGCGAGCTGGACAACTCTAAGATTCTCTTCAAATCCTGATTATCGAAGATAGCTGCTATATTTTTTCTACTTGTGAGAGCGATAAACCTGAATGAAAGTTTCGCTCAAGTTCGATTTCTTCGACCCCGTGGTTCATCGGATGAATGTTTGCGTTGACGACTTTTACTATCAATTCAAGTAAATGATTATAGTCTCCGCCAGAAATGGTACTCTTCAAAAATGCTTCACGGATTTGCGTTCTCAGGATCTTTTTTTCCGAACAGATGCTCACGGATTATTCTGTGTCTACACTAGTGAGACCATGTAACTCGTATCACGGGTTAGGCCATTTTTTTACAGATATGGCTAGGACAATGTGTATACATCAGCGAGTATGTTTTTATTAATCTGGCTAATTCTTATTTGTGCTCCACTGATATTTATTCATGAAAATAATCATGCTTGTAAACAAGAAATAAAATTGATGTCACGTGTGATATAGGTTGTCAACACTCTGCATTTGGCTTTTCTAATTCTGGGTAAGTTATTTAATTAATGTTCCTATGCTAGGTCACATATCTTATCTTGCATGTATAAGTTTATTTTGTGGGTTATTGCGGTTATAATGCAATGTTAACTAACCTTACAAGTGTAAAAGTTTTTCATCACATTTTAGTGCTCTTAGTTTATTATCACAGTCTCGCATCATTTTTTTATATTTTGATACCGTGATCTTCACAGAGCAATTCTAACAGTAAGACTGCAATCAAAAATTTTTGTATCTTAAAATTATAATTTTGGAGTTATCTTTATATATTGTGTACATTATTAACTATGTCAACCTATAAATTTATCTTTAAAGAATAAATGGAGCCGCCATCCCACCGATGTTCTAGAATGTGCTTTAAGGTACAAAACTGTTGGAAATCTCTGATGTAGAGAATATGTTAAGCTATTTTTCAGTTATACCTCATTTCTAATTTTAAAAGAAAATATATTTACTTCCTGTCAAATTTATACCATTTTTGATATTTACAGAGCATTTTAAAGTAACAAATTGATACATAGAGGGTTATTTTATCCGAAAGCACCTCCAAAGATACATAATAATCTTAAATAAGAAGAAATATGTATGCGTGCGAATATTCAACGTAGAAGCTAGTACAATACTTATGGCCATATAACGTTATGAATTATTTTCTACCTTCCTTATGTTTGCAAGTTTCGATAATTTTTACGGAAATTAATGTATTCTAATAAGTTTTAATTACCTGGGTATAGTAGTTAAAAACTGGGATGGAGTTAGGCAGATGGCTCATGTTTTAGTTTCACTTAAATTTCATTTCAACCTAATTTAACTCAACTTAGGGAAATTGTAAAGTATTTAGATATTCGAAATACGTTTTACACGTTTTTAGGCAGGATCAAGGCTTAGATTATAAATAACGACAATACTAGCAATTTCATATACTTTTAATACTGAAAGGATCCCAAACCTGAACTTCGAATTTGAATAACCCGATTAAAATACTGTTTCGAAATTCACGTTTAGCCTCGGTGCATCACAAGTGAAGCCATTTTTTAAGAAATTCCAATTGAAAATAGAAAAATGAGTTTTATCTGCAAAATAAATTGCATGCAAATGTATAAAGTTAGGGGTGTTGGTCTTACGGATTTCGTGGCAATTTCACCAAGGGCATGGGGCGGAAATATACATCAGCTTCATTGTAAGTCGGAAGAGGGTGTTCTGCAGTTTTCTGAGATACATGCAGAACTTAAAAATTACTCTAGAAACGTGACTTCTGTTGCAACTTATTATTTTCGTATGACGCAATAAAGGTTAATATTCTGCGGAGGGGGCGTATTAGTGACTAAACGAATACGAGAGCTGAATTCTTGTAGTTAAATTCGGGCTTGAATCCCGGTGAACGTAGTGGAGACGTTTACGAAGATTTACCATGCCAAACGGGAGTATGAGATGGTTTCCCTTAGTATGTCCTCCACAAACCAGTCCTTTGCTTATAAGGTATATCTCCCGCCTTCTTCGCATGCCTTCGTGGTGTAGTGGTCTGCATGCTCGACGCGTAACGGAGAGGTCCGTGGTTCCATTCCCGGTGAAGTCGTTGTTAATTTTTCACAACCCCTGCTTCAAAATAACCTAATGACTGTACATCCGTAGACAGGCAGTCCTCGTTGTTGGAGAAATTAATAATGAAATTCCTTTGTAATATTTTACAAGTTATTTCATCGTACTTTTGTTTTAAACACACATTTATTTTAATTGCATTTCCTCAGATTGTCTCGTTATTTTTCATTTTATTCGGCTGAAATTTACATCTTTTTCTTATCAGCGTGTTAGACCTGATGTTCAACCCGCTTTAAAATTCAAACTGATGTTACAAAAGCTTTCACTTCTATATCTATTTTCATAAACTGCAAAAAAAAACTAATTTATTGTTTATTCCATTGTATTAATTATACTGTTTAGTTTTAATTAGGTGCAGAAGGTGCAAATTGCTTTTTACATTATACTCATTTAACACTTACTGCCTAAAACAAATTTGGTAAATATCAAACAATGATGGTATGGAGAAAACGCAATTTGGTACTGCATTAGCAAAACCAAGTTTAAGCTAGAAAGTCAAGTTACCAGTAAAAGTAGAAATTTTCGCTAATTTGCAGCTTTTCCAAGTAAGGCAATACAATTTCAAATAATAATTTTTGAAAATATTTAAATAATTTACCGCAGAAAATTCATAATATGCTGTTTAGTATCCTTATCTTAAACGACTTCTCAAAAGTCTTGTCTATAACTAATGGTAACGAGCGAGTTACCATTCGCCGTATATCCTTTACTAAATATCTGAAAAGCTCGCAAGTCTAGGAAACTAATAAATGTTAAGAAAACATTTCGGGTTTGGTTCCTGACAAATGAACGAGCTGGCTGCATGGATATTTCAGTTCAGTGTAATAATTACTAAAAATAAACAATTTATCGCTGATTGGGGTTTCGTTGGAGCTCAGTCTAACGTTATGAAACAGTGGTGTTACAGTGATGAATGCAATAGAAGTTGTAGTGCTTGACGTAGATATAGCATTTTGGGGGAAAATCGGAAATGGGTCTTGTAAATATGTTTCCCTCTTCGACAGGAAAGGTATAAAAGTTGCATCATTCGCAAGACTATTATGCGGATTTCGGAAGCTTTTAGAAACCCAAACTGAGAAGTGCAGTAATATGAGTAAAAATTATGGTTTCGAAAAATTTAAATTTGTGGTTCTTGTTCTAACAACCGGAAGTTATTGAAGACTTTTTAAGTTCTTTTCTTTATTAACGTATCATTTGTAGCTTCGTATCCTGAATATTAAAGATTTCTGTGTTTGTTTTCTATTTGTCTGCAAACCCGCATTCACAAGGGACTGTTTAATGAAATTTCAATTAATTTGAAGACTTTAAAATATTGAAGGTTTGAAATGTTTGTTACGCAAGATAGCGATGATGGTAGAAGGATAAACACAGGAAACAATATGTCATATTAAGGTCATTTTTAAAAGAGACGGGTGAAGCATAAATGAATTTTACGGTAAATAAAAGTGTAAAGGTTTGCAAATTTTTACTTAATTGGATGTGTACGGAGAGCGTATAGAGACAACGAGATGGCAAATGTTTTACGCGAAACACTCATATGAAATTTATTGTTAAGATTTTATAACCGGTACTTCCAAGCAGGAAAAAAAGTAGTGGAATGCAACTTAGAAGTTACACATTTTAAATTTAAGTCTTTAGAGCGGAAAGAAAATCTGGGCTGTTATGAGTAATTATCTGCTTTTACGTTGCCCCTTGCTCATAATCTCTCATGTAAGAACACTTAGATGTTATATGCACAAAGGGAGGAATTCCTGGAGGATGTTTTATACGAGCAGCTGGCTCGAATTCACATTATACATGGGTAAAACCACGAAGCATCCATGCAGCCTAAGCCGGGTCAAATTACCAGCATTCAACGATTTTGCAGCTCAACCGCTGATGAACGATCACTCAGAGAATCGAAGTACGAACACCTTTCAAGAAATGGTACATCAGTTGGCGCAACGTCTCGAAACTACAGAAGTTTCTCTTGAGGTATTACCCAGTTTGACTTCACCGTGCTTTGGAAGCATCGACAATCGTGACCTGTCAATTTTATCAGCTTCTCAGATCAAGCGTGGAGTATTATAGCTCTTTTACGCTTCCATTTTACTGCCCGTTACTAATTATTTCAAACAATGTCTGGAACATCTCATAAATTTCATGGACGGAATGAAGGAATCCGGCCTTACAATGAGCTTCAATCAGCTCACATTATGCATTCATTTTGAGAGAAAAAGTTGGTTAGTTTAAAATGGATTCAACAGTTCGGGAACCAGGTGTAGAATTCTAGATTTTATAATGGTTAACTATGTAATTCTTTCAAAATAAAATCAGTTTACAACAATGTACTTTTAACAGTATTTGTAGAGAACCATCGAAGCAGTTCTGGACATTTTTTAACATTCTGTTCAATTTAACAAGCACTGCGCTGCTCAGATTTTACGTGAAGGAAAATCTTAGACTATGGTAAGTGTTTTGAGTCCATAATAGTTTCCCACCAGCAAACCCGAAAAATCAGCGATGTCGTCGGGGTTTGAATTTCGGAGCTCCTGATTGCTAACCCAATGTATTTCCAATTACACTATAAAGACACTTGTCAGGGAAGGAGAAAGTTCAATATATTCTTTCCTACATAAAGGCGAGTGACGAGAAGAGGGACGTAATTACGAATTATCGTCCACCACATTTTGGTTGAAACATTTTCTGTACAGCGATTAGAATTTTTTGAATTCGAAAAACTTGAAGGATCACTGATGCTGTAGCCGGAACTTGAACTTTGGATCTTCCAGGTACTAGATGGATATTCTACCTCTTGTATCTCAAAGGATTGTAGTGAGGAAGATGAAAATTTCTTACAAATGAGCTCAGGAAACAGGTGACATCACGCTTCAGGAAGGCAAATGGTCAAATGACTTCGAAGAAGGCAGACAGATATTTACCGTTTTGTTCAGAAAGTCAGAAAAGCGGAGGCCTATGTTTTGTGTATAGAACCACGAGATATAGATTCAAAATTGAGATCGACCCATAGCTAAGACAAGATAGCTTTAATAATTAAAATGAAATCGATCATGATCGTTCATGCGTTAGCGTGCTTGCAGAATTTCTACTTGAGAGGAGAATTTGCCGATCTTCAAGTTGCTAATGCTCATTTTTTTTATCATCCCCTAAGACTATCGGAATCTTCCATGCCATTCGAAGGCTTTCAGCGGAACAGATTACCTCAGTAAACCTGTTTTTGCATTACGTAAATTTAAATAGACATTTTCCACAATGTATATAGAGCGATCGCTACTTGAAAAATGCCATTTTACTCATGTCCCCAAACACCTTGGCTTAGTATATCCAGAATGTACTCGAAGAACCCTCTGATGTAATCGGAAGAAACTGCTGCTCGGCACAGGAGGTCGAAAAATCTCAGTGGACCTGCTACGCACCTTATTTCAAATTTCTGAGCCTTTCAACAATAGTATTTCAACACTGAAAACCGTATTTTTTCCCCCTCTCTAGTTTAAATCACAATTAGTTTGTTTCATTTTAACATCTATATGGTAGTTAATATTTTTCTCTTTAATATGTATGACTTAAATTATTTTTTTAGAACGTGAAATATTTATTATTTTGTGATGTATTTAACCGCTGAAAATTTGATTACAGGTCTGTTGACGTTTGTGAACTGTTGGGATGTGAAGTGGGCAACCCGGGTTCAAGATCTATTTACTTATGGAAAACTTATCGCCTTAGTAGTTATCATTGGTACAGGATTTGTTGAATTGGGTAAAGGTAAGTACGATTTTAATGTGAGTTTGATTAAATGAAGCATAATGTTATTGGAGCACCTGCGTTTTTTATTTCTTATACAGATAAATACTCAGTAATATTGAATAATTTTTTAATCTCAGCCAAACGAAATTCTTTTCCTTTCATTATTTTAAGCTAGAAATCCTTTTAGCTTAAATATTAGGTATGAGCAACTCTGAATTTTGAAACGTTCACACCATGGCCTCAAACATTACGTGCAGCAAAACAGTTCCCACATTTTTATTCTATTCTTTGTGGAAAGGAAAAAGAAATAAATTGATGAAGTTTATTAATGTGTTAAACCAACGTCTAAGTGAGCAGTCCAAATTTATGTAGTTCGAATGAATTTATAAGGTATATCTCCCACATTCTCAGCGTGCCTTCGTGGTGTAATGGTCAGCACACTGAACCGGTATTTCAGAGGTCCGCGGTTCGATTCTCGGCGAAGGCGTTGCACATTTTTCATGTCTAATGCTTCCAAAAATACCTAATGTCTCTACAAATTATCCCAGTCACTACTAAACTGGTATCTTCTGGAACTTCAGCGATTGCTGAATCTGGTACCTGCAGTCTGAAGTCCAGTTCCTGCAGTCTGAATTCTGCAGTATGAAGTCTGCAGTCCAGTTCCTGCAGTCTGAAGTCCAGTTCCTGCAGAATCTGGTCTTACCTGGTATCTGCAGCAGATACCAAAATACCTAATGTCTCTACAAATTATCCCAGTCACTACTAAACTGGTATCTGCTGGAACTTCAGCAATCGCTCACAAATAAAATTAACTTAAAATAATAACATATTTATTGCTACAAATTGCGCAAATTTGCAGAAACTCAAAACATGGAATTAACTAAAGTTGTGCATTGCGTGGTTGTATACAAAGGATCTTAAAAAAATGTTTTGAAATCAAATATGCATAATTTAAATAAAATCTTATTTCTAGCTCCTAAATAGCTAATTCTCACTAGCTTAACACGAGCTATTAACGAATTAGTAAATCATTCGCGTATATTGCAACGACAATTCGGAGCGCATCTAACTTGCGGCGGCGGCGGCAAGTGCCTTGTTGGCAAAAGTTGGATAAACAATACCAAAATATTGTCAATTGCAAGCTAATTGAGTAATAACTACGAGCACTATCTAAACTCAATATAATTTGCTTTATGGTGAATGCAGATGAAAAAATAGAAAGGCTAGAAAAGACTTAACGAGAAAATACCTTATTATCGAAATAAAACCTTAAAAATGCACTATACAAATGATTTACGGATTTAAACTTTCGAAGTACTTTACTTCTTATTTGTGATCGAACATTCACATACATTACGCGTTGATAAAATCCCTCAATTCTGAGAAATTTTATGGCAAATAAATTCCTTTTATTTCCTGAAGGATGATTTATCAATAGTAATTATAATTTTCTTTATCCAGGTAATGTACGAAGCTAAATTATATGATAGTAAAGAATGAGCTGAAGATTTATTAAATGAGTTTTGGCAAAAGAAAGAAAATATCTTTACTTGCAAGCAGACTTTATATAGGAGTAATAATAAACAAGAGTGATACTAATTTATTTTTATATCTTATTGCCAATATTTGAAAATGTGCTCTGTTGAATAAACGTTTCCAAAAAAATAGTTTGTACAGAAGTCAGCGTTCTGAGTTATTCACAGTAATGAAATCCTGAAATCACACTAAATGGTACAATGCGATTATCTGTACTAAATTAACAAATTACATTTCTTTCAGGGAAAGGTATTTCTTTAAAATTCAGATTATTATTAATCTAGAGCAACAAGATATTACAATTTGATCATAAGCTCTTGTGCAAGAGAAATCTCTGCTTTCATGTAACTATTAAAAACATAAATGGTGCTAGCATCAAAATATAGCTGCAGGTGATTGTTTAATTTTTTCCTTTTAGGTAAAGTGGAATATTTTAATTTCGATAACTCTGAAACGGACATAACGAAGATAGCTGTGTCATTCTATTCAGGACTTTTTGCGTACAATGGTTGGTGAGTATTTACACAGCAGATTATTATTTTTTTAGACTGCACAAATAAATTTCTTTCACTGTTTTAATCTCCGTGTGAAAAAAATATTTTTGTTACTTTAGGCTTGATTGCCAAATAAGCAGTATTTGTTTCACAGAGTATTGAATAATCTGCTTCAATTATACGTGTATGAAACTATTCATTGCATATTTTGTTTTACATTAGGTTTCCCTATCATAGCCTTATAAACTAAAAAATGCCATTTAAAATTGTGTTATACAAATTGTATGCAGTTCCACGAAAAAAATTCCTAAATATCTGAGTATATTTACCTCTTATGATTACATTTAATACTGTTTACAACTATCGATTTTCTTGAAATTTTCTAATGTAATAATGCTACTTTCAAAACTCGTATTCACACACTGGGGTACAAAATTAAAGCATAAGTTAGGAAATTCAACGCTGTTTATGTTGTACAAGAGGAAAGTTCTAAATTTTGTTTAAACTTTGATAGATAAAGGCATCTTTAAGGTATTACATGCACCAGAATAGCACATTAAAGTTTTGTAAAAGGAATGTCACAGCATTGCAAAAATGCCAAGTAGAATCAGTAAAGTGCCAGAAACGCAGTCATCACGTTATCTTTCCATTGGATTAATTGGAATATGAATTAATAACAAAATACTCTACGAATAAATACCCAGAAAGTATGAATCCTGTATAACTAAACCCTATTCTGTAGGAGGACAAATCGGATCTCTTGGAGACTTCGATATTGTCTTTTAGAAGATTAAAATGTAGCAAATCAAAAAAATGTGTCTTGTGAAAAATCAAATACCATATTTGATCCATAGAACTCAGCTTCACTGTTTATGCTGGGAAATTCAGTCGAACTGTATTTTAATTTTCAAGCTACTTATCCAGTAGATGAAATAAATGACGTAATTCATTAGGAGAAACTCGAGAACTTTAATACTAATAAAATGTATTGGAGGAAAAGAACTCATACCTGGGTGATTATAGAGTCATTGTTGTGAATATTCAGATTAGTTGAATATCTATAACGATTCTTCCACAGAAAAAAAATTATCATCTTTAGTTTTGCGCCATAAACGGACATTCGACAGAAAGCATTACAGATACACATCCAGTAAGCTGGGCATCCATATAAAAATGAAGAGAACTAGAGTCCAAGAATATGTATTTTAATGAAGATGCATGAGAGGAAAAATGAAAGCGCTTATCGCATCGATTGCCGACAAGCGTTTTTCGTGCTCCATGCGTAAGCAATATCCCTGCTCATTTCTATACTTGTCATTGCTGCAGAAACAGTAAGTTGTCTCAACTGGCTAAAAACTGTCATGCTAATAAAGACAGCAATTTTTGAATATGATATCCCTGCTTCCTAATCTACCCTTTCAGAAGAATCACACAGCAAGTACAAAAACTTTTCTCCACATTTTTTAGATAATGTTATGTGGAATATTTATGTCTTTGGAGAAATTCGACTACAATTAATCACCTTTTAACCTACCAATTATTCAATACCAGTCATTTTCCTCTAAATGATGTCTTGGAGACATATTTAATATCATACAGGGTTGGTAAAAATGCCTGACAAATATGTAAGAGGAAGACCGAAACAAGCAGATTTTGTAATAGAGTGTGTGAGACGAAATGGCGCTTTTGTGGTGGTACAGGGCCATGTTGAGCTGTAGGTTAAAGCATTTCGCTGGCGCTGTCATTTTTAAGCGCTTAATACGGATTTCGAGAGGGGGTACTTAGATCCTGGGAAAAGAGATACTGCGAAAACGTTCTCTGTACCTCCCTTGTGTAGCAGCCACGTTTTAGCAGCAATTCTATAGACAAAATGCATATCGGCAAACTCCGCGTTCATGTAAGGATGCATACTTGAAATTTTCATAGGGAAA
>KK117466.1:393669-414396 GCA_000611955.2 Stegodyphus mimosarum
AAAATAGGAGCTCTTTTCTATTAGAAAATCATATAAGAAGGCATCTCTAACTAGCTGAGAGTTCGATTCCATTTTGATTTAATGACATAATTTAATTACATCTTATGTTCATTCTTTTGAAAAAATTATCGTTGGAAGCTGAGCTAGGTAGAGTTGTGCGTAGCAGGTTTTTTACGAGTTGTAAAGCGCAGAACTAATAGGATACCGAATAAGAATTCTAACAGAATTCTGTGAGGCAAACTCAACTAATGAACAGATTGAATATTTTCTGAAAAATTGTACTTTCCCCTTTAAAAAATTATCCCCTTTTAAAATCCCCTTTTTCTGATAATTTAAAGACTACTCGGCCCGATGTAGCCCTCATGTTTGTTAAAACGTAGCGTGATTGCTGTGCTCAGTTTTTCTGAAATTAATGACAATGCTTTTTATAGGAATTATTTGAACTTCGTCATTGAAGAACTGAAAGATCCTCACAAGTAAGTTCTTCCTTCTCATTCGCTCTATGTATGGGTATAATAGCAAATATTTAAAAGCGTAATTGCATAATTTGTGCTCAGGGCATATTTAGATTTACTTATGTGAAGAGTAGTTTTAATAAGCCCAAAACACTACGTCTGTCTTATGACAGAAGTGTTGTTTTGGGCTAAACTTATGTTTAGATACCTATTTAGAGTTTCGGTTGAAAACTGTATGACTGCCGGTTTTCAAAAGGGTTCTAGAATTTAGTTTGTATTCATAGTTTCCGTGGTGTTAATATCAAGATGAACATATATGCAACTAATGTTATTATTCATACAAGTAATGTGAAAACTGCGCATTAGGCTAGATATATAATAAATTTTTCTTGTTTGTTTTTTCTTTGAAATGTAAATTGATAGAATTTAATATGCTCGTATTACCCTTTGGATTCCTAACACATATTAGATATAGATAGCACTTCTTTAATTTCGTAATCTGTGGTCGGGCAACTTCCGTGAACCCGTACATGTTTTTAAATTTGCCTACGCTACTTTTTACATCACCGTTAAGGTGCTATTTCGCAGCATTCTGAAGTCAGATCTGTTTGTATCGTAACCGAAAGTTTCAGTTGTTTTCTCATATTCGGTTTCATTATTGTTCTTTAATAAGGTAATTAATATGTTAAGATAATAATATGGTTCTAATACAAGCACAAACGTAAGTCATTATTTCTACTTTAAAAAATAATGAAGCGTTAGATAAAGGAACGATTATAAATACATATGAGTGAGTTCCATAATACTGCAACAAATGTGCACGATTTAAGTGAAAATGAGGGGGGGGGGAATTCAAATTGCAGAGCCAGGTCTGGTAGAATTAATGAAATCATTTTCTGTTGTATTTTTTTTTTCGAAATCTGATATCACAACAATTATTTGTGTGAAATAAGATAGGTAACACTAGGAAAATTGTGCATATGTGGTACACATGCGCGTACTCGCTATGCGCAGCATACTTAAGCAGCTTGCGGAAAATGTAGAATAATGAAATTAAAATGTGAAATGCAAATGAATGTTCGCTTAATTAAGCTTTGGCTGAGGCCCTAAGTGTTCGCGAAGCAAATGCGGCATGCTAAAGCCTAAAGTTTTCCCGCTGTTTTCTGTGTTTCAGGAAAGGTAAGGTATCAAGGTTACTAGATTTAAGAAGTACAATCTGTGTTCTGAAAAACTGTTTAATGAACTTAAAGTGATTTACATATTCATGGATGTGATATAAGCCCAGCTGTGTATTTTATCACTGGCCATTTGAAAGGTAAAACAGAAGCAGTACTTGAAAATAATCTTCTAATTCAATTCGCCTTGAAAAACTTTAACGGCTAAGAAAATGCAATTCATTTATCTTCAGTAAAGACATCTTGCTTACTTACTTCTATGAGGTAAACCAACATTCTGTTAAAATATTTCAATTACTGCATTTCAGGAACCTGCCGCGGGCTATATTCATTTCCTGTATTTTAGTAACTGTAGTTTACACACTCACAATAGTAGCATTCCACACTACGCTATCGATTCAAGAAGTGATGGGAGCCGAAGCTGTAGCTGTGGTAAGTATTTTGAATACTTAAATCTTTACTACATGATTTTAAATTTTTAAAATAATTATTTTTGAATGATAGGGTTATACACAATATGGGAAAGAACGCATGCAAAAAGGAAAAATGAAACTTCAAAAACGGACATGACAGAAACAATTTTCCAATGCATCGAAATGAAGCTAAATTTACATTTTATATTTTATGAGAGTCCGAACGTGTAGTGATTGAAAATTTCTATAAATGTAGATAAAGACATGACATCTTCAAAGATATCGAACTGGTTTAAAATATTAAAAAACAGTAAAAATTTAAGCAATGATGACAATTGGAAAATTGGACAAAAATTATTTATATGTATATTTGAAACTGCTTATTGTGTGCTTCAAAATTTATGTAATAGGTATAAGCAGAAGAAAAAATGCATTTGAATATTGATGAAAAGTTGTTACAGCAATTGTTATTATACACAAAAGTACTAAAATGCAATGTCATATACACCATATAGAATATGGGCATAACGAAGTTTTTTCTTTCCTGCCTCGAATAATATGAAATATTTATTATATTTATTACTCAGTCTCTTTGATTACAGAATGAGATTTTTCATGGCAAAGAAGAGAAAGTTTAGCTGTAGCCGTTCCTCAATAAACACGAACGCCAGCTGGCTTTAAATGTATTTATTAACAGAGCACACAGGATATTGCGTTCAATATAATTTGGTTACGGTTAAATAGTTCTGTTACATCCTCCCCCCTGACTTCGTAGAAGTCTCGGTAAGAAATTCAGGAACTGACCTTTGTCTACGTTGTGCAGCGGGTGGAGAACAAGATGGACGGGCTCGGGTGTGATGAGCAGTAGCTTTATTTTCAAGAGCATCTTTTGAAACAGACACAGATTCGGTTGATAGAACACGTTTTGGGCGTCCTCTTTTCTTTAAAGGAAGCACTGGAGTTACACGAGCTGAAGTCTGAAACTTACTTCGATCTTGATACGGTTTCAAGGCTGAAACATGACATTTGCCAAGAATTTTGTCTGGTTCGTTAAGATCGGCAATATCATAAGTAGTTGGAAATCTTGTAGTCACTATTACATAGGGACCATCTCGTTTAGGCATGAATTTAGCAGTTTTCTTTAGTGGACCTTTGCTGACTGGGGAGAAAGTAACCCAAACTTTATCTCCAGGAGCACATTTCGGAGTTTCTTTTCGTTTCTTATCAGCATATAGTTTCTGCTTATCTTGATGTAATTCGATTCTTTCTCGTACTTGTTGCACATTTCTTGCAAAACGTTTCAAATATGGAGTTATTTCGGGAATAAAATTGTCGTTCTCAATTACGGCTTTTATATCGTGTTTTACATCAACTAAGGTTCGTAACTCACGTGCAAATTGAAGAAATGCAGCAGAATGTCCAGTTGAATCACACCTGGCTGTATTAAAAGCAAACCTTATTAATGGCAGTTTATCCTTCCATGACTGATGGTTATTACCAACAAGTATTGCTAAACGAGGTTTTAGATCTCTATTCTTTCTTTCAACTGGTTTAGACTGGGGGTGATAGACAGGAGTAAGACTCTGATCAATATTCAAGATATAGCATAGTTGTTGCATAACAGCACTAGTAAATTGTGCACCATTATCACTCATTATTTTTCTGGGTAACCCAAATCGAAGGGCAACTTCTTCCAAAACAGGCACATTCTCTGGCTGTTGCTTCCTTTAAAGCAAATAGTTTTGTCCACTTCGTGGCACAGTCCTGCACAATAAAAATCCATTTTTTACCCGATGGTGTTTCAGGAAGAGGACCGAAACAATCAATTGACAAGGTCTCAAAGCGTTGAGCATAGACAGGAGTTTGAAGTAAGCCAGAAGGCTTTTGTTTTGAGGCTTTATAAGGGCAGCATTCAAGACAGCTTTTGACATAGCCTGCTATATCTTTTCCAATTCAACTCAGTAGTATCTTTTTGCTATGCGATAAAATGTCCCTTCAGCCCCATAGTGACGGGCCGTTGGCGAATCATGATACTCTTTCAAGATTTCTGCTTTTCTTTGTTGAGGTATAACTAGTTGAGCTTCTTCTTCCGAATCAGGAGAATATCGATACAACACTCCTCTGTTCATAACGTATCCTCTTCCAGTCCAAGTTGCACAGTCTATTTCTTTCTCAGGACTTTCAAAAGCTTCAATGATCTTCCGAAGATCATCATCCTCTAACTGTGATAGGCGTAATTCTGCAGGACTGATAGTAGGGATTTCGACAGAGACAGCACAGACTTGACAAGAATCTGTACTTGAGTGTTCACAAATAGGACGAGATAATAGATCAGCAACAAAGTTCAATCGTCCAGGAATGTAATTGATAGTCATATTGTAGGATTGAATTTGTAAGGCCCATCTTGCGAGTCTACCAGTTGGTGTCTTTAAAGACATCAGCCACTTCAAAGGTTGGTGGTCAGAGGTGATTGCGACAGACTGGCTTTCGACATATCCTCTAAATTTGTTGAGTGCCCATACTACTGCTAAGGCTTCTTTTTGCATTGTAGAGTAGTTTCGTTCTGATGAGAAAAGCAAGCGGCTGGCATATTCTATTGGGTGTTCCTCATTTTTCTCCCCTTGAAGCAATACTGCTCCAATGGCTACATTTCTAGCATCTGTTCGAATGATAAAAGGCTTCGTTCCATCAGCTTGCTTAAGAATCGGAGGGCTGATTAATTTTGATTTCGGCTCTTGGAAAGCACTTCTCACTTCCACACTGCTTCCTCCTTCGTTAAATCCGTTAAAGGTTTGGTTATCTGAGAAAAATTTGGAGTATATCGAAGATACCAGGAAGAGGTTTGTACGAAAGATTGCACTTGTTTAACAGTTTTTGGCGATGGCATCTCTGCAATGGCAGCAGTCTTCTGTGGATCAACAGTTATACCATCCTTGGTAATGTAATGGCCTAAATATTTCACTTTTTGACAACAGAAGTGGCACTTTTCTCGGTTGGCATTGAGCTTGAATAACGATAGACGTTGGAAAACTTCTTCTAAGTCAGAAAGATGTGTTTGGAAGGTAGGGGACAACACGATGATATCATCTAAATATGACAACGACGCAAACACATTTTTCGGCCCAGAACAGAACTTATCTATCAATCTAGAAAAGGTGGCAGGACCATTTCTCAAGCCGAAAGGCATTCGGGTACATTTATAGGTACCAAAAGAGCAAACAAAATCAGTATTGTTTTGAGCTTCTTCAGCTACGTTCACCTGATGATAACCTGACTTCAAGTCAATAGTAGACATAAAAGGTGTGGGTTTTGCTTCATTCAACAAATCATCTATGCGTGGCAAAGGATAAGTGTCTGGAACGGTTTGAGCATTTAGGTTACGATAATCAATGCATAGACGCATTTTCCATCTGATTTGGGAATTAAAACCACAGGAGAAGCATAGGGGCTTTCATATTCTTTTATGATACCTTGTTTTAGAAGGGAATCAAGTTCTTTTTTCAATATTTCTTTCTTACTTGGGCTCATCCGATATGGAGGGACTGAAACAGGGGGGCTGTTTCTTGTGTTAATATGATGTTCAATGAATGGAGTGGCCTCTACCCCTACTTTGAAGACAGTGTGATATTTGTTAAGCAATGCATCCGTTGCAAGCCGTTGGGATATGGTTAATTGTTGTCCTCCATTTTCCCGTAGTTGGCAATTGTTTACAACAACCAGCGTTTCTTCCAATGTTTGTTATTGATGAGGTTTCACGAAGCTGTATTTTGTTCGAGGTTCGTCAGAAAAGTTCCACTTATTTTCCGTAAGATATAAAACAATTTTAGCTTTTTGAAGAAAGTCCTCACAGAATGGAGTTATTTTTGGCATCACGCAACACAAGGAGCGCAGTTTTGAATTCTCTGCCTTCAAGAAGAATAATTTGTTCAGTGCGAAGTACCTCTTTTTCAGATACCAAACCATCAGCGAAAGACACCTGTAGTGTTGTCTTTTCAAATACTGCATCCTGTTGTTTCAGAATATGATAGAGGGATTCACTTGCGATTGAGTGAGTGACTAGCACCAGTGTCGGCAAAAGCTGTACCGGAAATACCTCCAATACTAATTCGAAATACAGCAGTCCGTGTGGAAGCTAAACAGGATCTGATTTAGATAATGCCAAAATTAGATGAATCTGTAGTCTTCGGGGGGTTACAGTCTGGACATTTAGTCTTGATAAACCCAGTTTTTCCGCACCCATAGCATGTTAAAAGAGGTCGGGATTCCTCTCTTTGCTGTTGTCCACGATTTGAAAAGGTTTTACTTGTTCTCTGTATGTCAGTTGCTCGATTTTCTACTTTGGGTTTGGATGGATTAGTCGCTTTGAAAGAATAGCTCCTCCTGTCAGGGAGTTTTATAGTTCGGATTTTTAACACGTACAGCTTCATAATCATCTAATTTCTGTACTAATTGAGATAAACTCTTAATTTTCCCCCAAGAATCAATGAAATGCTCCTTGACATCACTACTGACGCTTCTTATAAGCTGATCCGTCAGGACTAAGTCTTTGAGTGATTCAAAGTCTGTAACATCGAGGCTGTGTAGCCATTCTTCCAGATAATTGTTTAATTCTTAAGCAAAGTTAGTTTCTGGTTAAAGAAAGCCGTTTGCTTTCGTTTTATGCTTTTACGTAGTATCAATAAACCAGATTCCAGTAAGGAATTTACATTTGTTTTAAGAAGCAGCTTGTAACAAATAATAATGTTAAAAAGAATTTTAACTAAACATTAATTTAAAAGACACTTATCTTTTATTCCACTGAAAGTTGTTGACTCTGTAGTCCGTGTGCGAGCAGCACGACACGATAAATTATATGAACATTTAATGTTGTAAACCAGCAATTGACTAGCAGTCGACACCTGGAAAGAAAATGAGACGATCTCCAGCAACCAAAAGTTAAATTCGGGAGTAAAGACTTATGAAAGCCAAACAGAAATTCTCAATATTCTAATGCGCCATTTTGGGATCAAATTTCGTTGGGCGCCAGTTGTAGCCTTTCCTCAATAAACACGAACACCAGCTAGCTTTAAAAGTATTTATTAACAGAGCACACAGGAACGGGTTCAAGGAAATATACATAAATATTAAACATATAACGGAACATTAAACATTCGAATTACAGACCTCTATTGTATGACAACCTAACGTCATCGTGGCTGGAGGTCGAGCGTCGTAGACTGTTCGTCTTCGCCACTCGGTGGCGTTCAATATAATTCGGTTACGGTGAAATAGTTCTGCTACATAGCATTTTACTATACCTTAAGAATGTTTACACAAAAAAGCCATTTTCTTTTCATTCTATTGAATTTATTGCGATATTTTGGTAATTCGTTTTAAAAGCTTCCATTTTAGGAACTTGATCTCAAAATATTTTGGTCCACTTGCTCGGATCTTAAGATCTGTGCTGTTTTTGAATGACTATTAATTTTATTTCGATATGTTGTTCACTATCCAGTGTCTGAAAGGCTTGATTTAAAATTTTATAGAAGGTATCAGAGTACGAACAAGGTTTGCCTCAGATGAATGATGCTGCTCGCCTTCTCAGGTAAATAACTAGAAGGGGCGCCAAATTGGCTATGCGAATTCGAAAATTCCTTTAATTGTGTTCTTAAATTTCTCGGTTATTATTAGGGGAAATAAGCTTTGGCGAACTTAATTATTACAGCAATAAGAAGAATTGCAAGAAAACCTGAAAATTAATGCAATGCGTAGTTCAATGCTATTTCTTATCTATCAAAAAAGGATTTTTTTAACATTTTCATTTGAAAGTTATAAATAATTGACTATATTATTTTTCTGAATTTATAAAGCTACGATAAAAACTTTAAGAATAATGATATTTTCATTTATTACAGTTACTTTTGCTTAATACAAATATAGCTATTTTGATATATATGTACACTGGTGTGCAAAACTTATGCAACAATATAAAAATTTAGCAGCTAGCCATGAAATTGCAGAAAAGGAGGTCTGGAGATTAGTACAATGAACACGTCAGTCAGTAGAAACGTCATGCGTATGCAAATATCAGGAACGGAACGTCAGAGGCGACGTGAGCGTACACAAAACGCGTGATGTCGGCGCGCGCAGCTCAACAGTAGAATAAAACGAAGGATGGAGACGCAATTCAACATATTCGCTGCAAGTGCCAGTGAGCCAGTTCGTGAAATATGACTAGAAGAAATCACCTGGACGACTTCACACGTGGAAGAATGATCGGAAAGCTGGAGGAGGGGCGTACTGTCACCAGTGTAGCTGCAGAGTTCGGAATCAACAAAAGTGACGTTTCGCGCGCTTGGAAAGCGGTCCAAATACAGGTACAGCTGTTAGAAAGGTTGGTGGTGGCCGCCCGAGGACGACATCGGCAGGGGATGACCGATATATCGTCCTGCAGGCGAAAAGAGGCCGACAGCAGTCAGCAAGCGGCATTGCTCAGCAACTCTGTACAGCAACGGGGTGACAAGTGTCGCGGTTTACTGTGGCCAGACGCCTTCACAAAGGGGGCCTATTCGCCTGTCGTCCTGAACGCTGCCTCCCGTTGAAAGTTGGCTACCGTTTACAGTGGTGCAGAGAGCACAAAAACTGGACAATTGATCAATGGAGTCGTGTCTTCTTTACGGATGAGAGTCGGTTCAGTACCAGAAGCGATTCTCAACGTGTTTTCATTTGGAGAGAGGTCGAGACTCGGTTTTAACCCAGTAACATCAAGGAAAGACACCATAACGGTGGTCCTGGTGTTCTTGTCTGAGAAGGCATTATGCTGAACGGGTGAACTGAGCTCCACGTTTTCGACAGAGGGTCGCTATTGTGAGGAGGTACTTCTTCCCCATTTGCGTCTGTTCTGAGGTGCCATTGGCCCAGACTTAATTTTTATGGATGACAATGCACGGCCACATCGGACTCTTGCTGTTGAGGAGCTACTGGAAAGTGAAGATATCACTCGAATGGATTGGCCAGCTTACTCCTCAGATTTAAATCCCATCGAACATGTGTGGAATGCTTTGGGGAGACGCATTGCAGCACGCTTACATCCTCCGGAGAACACCCAACAACTCGAACAGATGCTGACTGAGGAATGGGCACTCCTACCGCAAGAAATTTTGCATCAGCTGGTTCTGAGTATGCGGAGACGGTGCGAAGCAACCATTGCAGTGAGGGGAGGGCATATCCCATGTTAAGGAACATCTGCTTGTTGTTCTTTCTCTTGGATAGACAATCATGAGTCACGATGCTATGCGTTCAATAAAGCTTGTTTTTGTTTGATTCTATACCATATGCTTTGTATTCCTTTTTCAGCTCCGATGCCTTCGTCATCCTTTATGTGCATAATACTCTCCTTCATTTCTGCATTTCATGTCTCTCAGTTGATTTCTCGTGGAGTTATGGTAAAAAACCCTGCTGTTTCTTACGTTTTGCGCAACAGTGTATATAGGTGAGCGCATTCACCGTTTTGCCTCAAGTGAAAAAATATCTCAGCACGCTCTGGAAGGTATAGAAGCTAAATAAGACATCATGAAAAGTTTTGAGTGTTGATATTCAAATAGTCTCCAAACTCCGATCTTGGTTATTATTTTAGCTGAGCAGTTTCAGTGTAAGTGAGTTTCGCGCTTATAGTGATCTGGAGTATTTTTTTATTATAGTCCAAATCAGAATAAATTACAGTTCTCTCAATGTTTTATGCAGTACTATTAGGAGCGAATATTGATATAAAAATAGCCCTTATCAAGCAAAACTTGCACGGTTCTGTTTTCTTTCAAAATACCGAACTACGAGAACTGTAAAGACAGACGATTGTCGCCCTATCTTACCCTGAACGCTGAAAATAAATCTGCTTACTAACACGCAAAATTGGTGGGTACATAAAATTGATACAGTAAAGAAATGAACTCCGCAAATGATTAGTTCAGTGAAATTAAAATGTGAAATGTAAATTAAAAATCGGGCTCGGGTCCTATGAATTCCACGAAGTAATGCGGCTTGCCGAAGCTAAAGTAGAAAATTTGTTTAACAGGGAGGCATTAAACAGAGTAACCGGCCAGCGATACCTGATAAAGGCTGTCTCCCAAACTCAAAAAACAATAATCATATCTGCAAAAACTAATTTTTATTCTGAGGACAGATGATGAAAATACCAGTGAAAGTATACGCAAACTAATAAAATACACTCATGTCCATAAATTAAGGATAATTCGGAGTCACGCGGAAATCGAACTCTAAAATAAATATATCACCTGTAAAATCACTACACACATCTTCAAGAATCATATGCAAATTTCAGGAAGTAACCAGATGACACCGATAGTACGTCACAATCACGAGAGTGTAAGAGAGTGATATATAAAGAATACAGGCAAAGAAGTAAAATTGTTCGCAGGCCCTTTATAAGCACTTCAGTGCAATAATCGAATAGATATGACACAAAGGACGCATTTGGATGATTTTTTACGTGGTAGAATAATCGGCCGTCTGGAATTTGGGCGTACCCAACTGGAAGTATCAGGCTAACTTGGAATTGCCCAGAGTGTCATCTCCAGGCTTTAGCAACGATTCCAAGATGATGGTAATGTGAGTAGACGTTACAGCACAGGTCGCCCCAGAGTTACAACTCCAAATGAGGACCGGCATTTGGCAGTTACTGCTAAAAGAAACAGGCGGAGCACAGCCTCAGACGTTTCTCGTCAGCTCTCTTCAGCCACTGGTACGACAATTTCAAGGCAGACCATGTACAGACGCTTAGGGCAGATTGGTCTATATGCTCGTAGACCTGTCAGATGCGTTCCCCTTACTCCAACTCACTGTCGCCTGCAGTTAGCCTGGAGTAGAGAGCATGCATTGTGGACACCGCAACAGTGGGCTTGTGTGATGTTTTCCGACGAGTCCAGGTTTAAGTTGCCGTCTGATTCTCGCCGGACTTTCATATGGAGAGCTCGACCCGTTACCACCAAGAAAACATCATTGAACGACACCGTTACGGTGGTGCACGAGTGCTCGTTTGGGGTGGAATTATTCTGTGTTCCAGAACTGACCTGCATGTTCAAATTGGAACCATGACAAGCCAAATTTATCGGGACGTCATTCTGGAACAGCATGTACATTTGTTTCGGGGCGCCATGGGCGCACAATTTGTGTTTATGGATGACAACGCCCGTCCTCGCCATGCAAACATCGTAAGCGAATGCCTTCAATCGGAGGATATCACCCGTATGGACTGGCCAGCATTCTCATTGGACTTGAATCCAGTAGCGCACGTGTGGGACATGCTTGGCCGACGAGTTGCAGCCCATCAACCTTCTCCTACATGATTACCGGAACTTCGGAGAGCATTGCTTTTTGAGTGGTGTAAAGATCACTCAAAAAGATCCCCAAGATCAGATCAATAATTTGATACTCAGCATGCCTAGAGGTTGTACGGACTGTGTTGCATCGCCTGGGAGACATGCAATGTATTAATAATCATACCAACCATGTAAGATTGTTTTTTTGTAAATAGGGTTTTTTTTTGTAATTTGGTCCTGGGAGAAAAAATTGCTAATTTTTTAATAATATCAAACATATAGCATCTTTTTATGCTCTTTACCTTTTGTTTAATAAATAAGCTTTACAAATAAGTCAAATTTGTTTTTCTTCTAACTCTTTCTTTGCCTGATTTTGCATTATCCCTAATTTATGGACATGAGTGTAATTGCGTTAAATTAACATAAAACCGTATAAACGTACTTAAAATGCTCAATGGTATTCTATTTCCTATGAGAAAAATTGAAGCTTGTATTAACCTTAGTTAATGATCACAACTTTAGTAACTAATGGTACCAATATGATAAATGTAAGTATAAAAAATCGCTGTGTAAGATTCTAGCTAAATCAAAGTTATTTTGTTGGCTAGATCTTGACTTGGAACTGTGAAACGACTGTTCACCAAGTTCAGATGTATCAGTAACACAACAACAACAACGTCGAAATTGGTGACCCTTTTTTTTTACAATTAAAGAAAAGTATTTACAGTCGGCACTCCTGGTACTTACAAATCTACGCCAATACTTTTGAAGGCAATTAAAAATAGAAATGAAAAATTTGAAACTAAGCGTAAGTGAAATAATCAGCCGAAGCTGCACAGAGACATTTTAACGCGTAGTTGGCTCTTGGCCCTACCACCGACGTAGACTAACCGGCAGTTAATATGCATGGCTGTAAAATAGCAAACTTAAATAGCAGAGAATCAACGTGATAGAAAGGCAGAGTACATTCTGCCTGAAGTAATTCAGACACCTGCTTAAATAGTATCTTTCTAACCTACTTTGCATAACACACGGAAATAAAATCTCATTCTGGAAAGAAAGCATGGTTTGAAAACAAGAGGAATAGGAAAGTTTGCTTCAAAATAAAATTAACTGTTAAATAAATTAAATAAATCCCTGCAAGTGTTATGATAACACGTTAAAGTATAGTAACTTGCCCTGTTAGCCTTCTCTCTGAACACACTATTTTTTTTTTTTTTAGATTAAATCTTTTTACAGTCCTATATTTATTGCATTTGTAGCTGTCAGCGCATATAGTCTGAATGATCGTAGATGATAAAAGAAGAGTGCTAATATTAAATTCTTTTTATATTTATCGCGCTTCCGGTGGCCGAATCAATAAGACCACTGAGCGCTGGTAATTGTACAGCAGGTAAAGTCCCTTCGAAAAGAATTGGTAGCATGGAATTTAAGCGGATTGTTTTCCGTGTGTAACGTCGATACAAAGCCAGAGTACCTTAAAATGCCCTGTAAGTGGGCTTTCCTCGCCTTAAGTGGAAAACCATCGCGTGCTTTGTCTTAATCATCCAACCAACTAATCAGGCGTTATCTGGGCGCATATCGTCGTGCTTACTATTGTTTAAGCTTGGTTTATTTCAATATTTAAGCAATTGGCTTCAGCTGTTAGTGATACAGTCTGAAAAATCCCTATTTTATTTTAATGCTGACTTTTTTAATGTATTTTTTCTAGTGTCGAAATTAAATTCCTACATTACACAGTTATTAAAGTAATGTTGAGTATCGAACATAATTTTTTTAAATTTCAATTTTTAATAAGCTAACTTGTCATTCCTTTTTCCTTTAGTCCTTATCTTGCTCTCTTTAAATCTACTTATATTTATAAATTTTATCTTCTATTATTCTATCTTTTCTTCTTAAAATTATTTAAAACCTCACGCTTATGAAGCCCCCCCCCCGATTTTGCAGTAACCATTCTGAAACTTTCAAATCTCAATTATATATTATACGTATGCTAACGCCACTCAATTTTTTAAAGTTAATTTAATAATGCTTGCTAATGTTTTTTGTTCAGATCCTACATATTTTTCTCCTCGAATTTTAGAGAGTACTCTCTCAACACTTTTAACATGATCTTAATTTTAATAATTTCTTTTGTTATTTATCTTTTTTAAAGATATTTGCTGATCGATTGTACGGCAACTTTGCGTGGGTTGTACCAGTGTTCGTAGCCCTTTCAACATTTGGTGGTGTAAATGGAATCCTCTTCACTTCTTCCAGGTAATTTGTTTTTAATAAATGCGTATGTATTATTTTCAGAAAATACTATCTTGTTGTACCATTTCATTTTACTATTAAACAGGATTAATTGCAAAATTGAAACACAAAATAAAAAAAACTTTTTTAGTTGGAAGCGAAATTGCTCTCAAACAGCAAATCTGGAGTGCAATAATTTTCTTTCCTAAATTATTAGTCATAAGTACATCAATATCAAATGCCCTGTAGATCTAAGAGAAAAGGGAAAATTAAATAAATGGCGATGTTCGGATACTTGGGTTTGAATCCTAGGGAATGCTTGGTTGCGTGGGCATCTTTATGGTTTTCGTCTGTGTAGAATAAATATGAGCCAGTTTCTCGTAGGATGTCCGTCACGAAGGCATCGCTCACTTTAGGCGGATAGCCTTTGCATGTTTTGTAAGCTCTTCAGGGGATGTCGCTTCCCTCAGGCACATTGCCATTCTCCACTACTTTACCATATTCATTGGCATAGACAAACTGTGTGGTTCGCAGTATATCCTTTCAAAGAACATATTAAATTTTTAATAAGTACAATCCCTAAGGGACTCTATTTTTGTTATTTGCGGCACATAGCGTTTACCAGCTATCGTTTCCTAAACCTTTCTCATTTGATCCTCAAACGCAGTGAGATATATTTAATACTATATTTTCTAGTATTATATTTTCTCCTATGCATATATTAGAAATAGTCCTCCTGTACAAAATGTTTGCATTATAATTTTTGTTTTCTTATTCACCGGTTTTTCTAATATTGGTTTTAGAAGTGTATTAAACTAACGGCAAATCATTTCAAATATATTTTATAATGTACTTGGTGACGTCATGTAATTTCTTCAGAACGAGTAATTAGAGAGATATGGAATACCAGTGTGCTTTCTCAATATTGCTTCCAAATGTACAGCTTTTTTAAATTTATATTTTTTGAATAAATTGTTTATCTTTAATGATATTTAAATTGCGCTTAATTTTTTAAGCTTTTCTGTATTGCAGTAAGTATTTATACGTCTTATATTCTCTGATTCTGTTCCTCATGACCTTAACGTTTAAAATATTTTTTTTTTCCAGATTGTTTTACGCTGGAGCTGAGCAAGGCCAAATGCCAGAGATTCTTAACATGATCCAAATAAACCATTTAACACCAACACCAGCTGTTATGTTTGTGGTAAAACATATCTTCCCTTCTTAACACTGATGTTATGCATCTTAGAAGTTTTTGAATGTGTGTACTAATGTACTTTGAATGTGTGTACTCTTAGAAGTTTTTGAATGTGTGTACTTGCTTTTTATTAGAATTTAACGAACAAAAATCACTAATGTTTTTACATATAAATACGGCTTTGTCTAATCTTAAAATTTTAAACATACTAAATAAGAAATGAAAATAAAAACTTTAAATAATAAAAATTCTTAAATGTGGATAAGTAACAGGAAAGAAAATTATGTGTAATAAAAAATTCAGATATGACTTTTCCGATAAGAGGATCTAAGATTTTAAGAAAATTAAATAAAAAACTGTCATTGAAAATTAATTTAAGTTTCCGAAACAGTGAGAAATAATTTGGTAAAATTGTATGTTTATGCAAGAAAAGGTTGCCGAGTTTTTCATATTCTTTTCGCATTGCTCTGAAGCATTAAAAAACTTTTAAATAACATTTACAGTATCTGATACCTATATTCAGCTATAACCCCGAAAGCTTTTAAAATATTATTTTCCGATAAATTTTTGTATTATATGCAAAATACTTTTCTTTTAATAAGACATTAATCATTTACTAAAACAAACGGAATATATATATATATATATATACAAGATTAAAGTATGAAAGAAAACTACAAATTTCACTTCAGCAATAAACCTTCTAATTCCTCATTTTAATTTATCTTCCCTTTCTGTTCTAAACTGTTTAAACATTTTCTGCAATGCGTCTTTTCAAATTAATTCGTTTCATTTTTCGTATGTAATCATGCTGCAATGCGGGTGGCTCTCATCCAATTAGATTAAAGAAAAGTTTTACTGTAAATACTGCTGTTACCATTCCGTAGCCCATTTTTCCTACTTCGACTTGCTTTACTAGCCACGTATACACTCTATAACAAAAACAATCGACGCAACATGAAGGAGTTGTCCGATAGAGACAAAAATTCGCGGATAGGAAGATTATGTACAGAATAGAAAATTAAAAATTTCAGAATAATAGAACGACTTATTTCACAGTTACATAGTTACAAAGAAACGAGCGCGATAAGGTGATGACCCACCTCTAGCCTAGATGCAAGCTGCCACACGGCGTGGCGTAGACTGATAAAGCTTCTGGATGGTCTCCTGCGGTATTTCTTGCCAAATTTGCTCCCAATGTCGGACCAGGTCATTAACATTGCTTGATAGATGCAGTCGCTTTTCCATCATATCGCCGACATGCTCGATGGGAGAGAGAGCTGGCGATCTGGCTGGCCAAGGAAGTGTTTGACAAGCTGTAAGACAGTTTATAGAAACACCGTGCTGTATGTGGTCTCGCATTATCTTGCTGAAAGATAAGGCCGGGATACTGCAAAAGGAACGGTAACAAAACACGTCTCAGAATGTCATCGACGTACCGCTGTGCTGCAAGTGTGCCTCTAATGGCGACCAAAAGGGTCCGACTATCAAGGGAAATGACACTCCAGACCATAACTCCTGGTTGAAGGCCTGTGTGGCGTGCAGTAGTGAAAGCAGGATCGGCACGCTGCTCTGGGCGCCTCCAGACATGTCTTCGATGATCGTCACGACACTGTTGAGAGCGGGATTCTTAGCTAAAGTGTATACGTCCCCAGTTAGCATCATTCCAACCTGATCGTGCCAGGCACCACTGTAATCTGGCTCGACAGTGAGCAGGCGTGAGTGGCAGGTGGTGTAATGGTCGGTATGAGCGTAGATTTCGTTCTATCAGCCGTCTGGGAATGGTCATGGGAGACACTCGTGTGCGGGTCGCACGTCCGATGATTGATAGCGTTGAATCAGGCACTGTAACAGCTGATCTGACAATCACTCTGTCTTCCCGATTTGTTTGGCACTAGGTCGACCGATACTATCATGACGCTAAAATCTACCATTGTCCAGCCATTCTTACCAGCATCTTCTAATCGACGCATCGCTTCGACTCATATGACTAGTGATTCTCAGATTTGCTCAACCTGCCTCTTTCAATCCAATGATACCATCTCTTTCATACTCTGACAGTTACTTTTAGTGAGCTTGATGCCTGAGGCGAGATATTTTTCCAGTCGTTGAAAGGTATCCTAAATCGGAATGCAACAGAAAGTTTTAAGAACAGTTCAAGAACAGCTCGTTATATACATCTGCTGGATGCGTTGGAGGTCACACTATTCATTCTTTGGACACCAATTTTTAATCATTTGCATATTTGATCAAAATATTTATGCATACGAAATTTCAAAGCAATCGGATGATTCCTTCTTTATGTGTCGATTTTGTTTTGTTATAGAGTGTATTTTGCTGCTCGGCTATCCTCCTTTGTCTAAAATAATGTAAGCTGTACAAATTATGGGGTGCAAAGCGCACCCAATAATAAAGATATGTGAACCCCGTTTTAATTGCAAAATAAAACTGCGTTGAATCAGCGCCACATCTGTTAGTTTTTCTTCACCGTTATGTCATCGTAAGTATCTATGCATCTGTTTTTTAATTCTCAAGGAATCTGCAGAATTATTACATATATACACACACAGAGAGACACATACAGAGGGAGAGAGAAAAAGCAAAATTATAACTCCGTCTTAAAATTATATTTACCCCTTCTGAAATATAAAATATAAATATATGTGTATGCGTGGGGAAGTCATTTAATTGCTGCAAAATTCAAACTTTTGTGTTTACTTTTGTGTTAGAATGTTTTCTAGTTAAAGAATAACTGAAAACATGAAACTGGGTTATCTAAAACTCTATTTTTGAATATATGGGTTTTGGGGTTTATTTGAATGCTTTTCTACAGAAGATAAATCCTTGATATCATTGCGTATTGTAAGGCAATTCTTAAAAATTATTAAAAAGTTATATTTTTGTAAAATTGTATTTGTAATAAATTTGTATGATTAAAATTGTTTATATTGTTACAGGCTTTATTATCACTTGTTTACCTCTGTTCGAGTGACATCTATGCCCTGATCAATTATGTTGGTTTCGCAACATGGTTAGCTATTGGACTTGCTGTAGTCTGTTTACCTTATCTGCGCTGGAAGCAACCTGACCTACCTAGGCCCATTAAGGTATTCTGAATTGATATATATCTACAGTAATATGCCCAAAATCATAGAATACCTTTCTAATATCCCATGGGGCTTGTTTTAACTCGGTGAAGTGCAGCAACTCAACTAGACGGCGAAAGTTTTGAGAGGAAATTTTCAGCCATGCTGTCTCAAAAACCTCTAATTGTGTGCTTGGGGTATATGTTGGATCTCGTGCATGAACAGTTCTGATCCCAAATTCTCAAACAAATTGCGAAAAACGTGGGCTCCGTGACACGTTGCTTTAACTTTCTGGAGTCGTTATTCCACACCATTATGGAACCATCACAATCTGGCATAATATCTCGTTGACAAACTGGATCATAGGCAAAATTCGACCTCGTGCGGCCTGCTCCACACACGAAATCGATTCTCAATTTGCACCTTTTGGAAACGTGATTTATGATCCAAGTTATCTTTTCCCCTACATATGGTGTCCAAAGTATATGTTCTTGAGTCCACTTGATTTGCTGAGCCTGATATTATGTTGTGAGTAAAAGCACTAAATTCTGTCTTCTATTGACATAATGCTACACGGTCCTTCATAAACCACTCTCTAGGGTATAACTCTCATTGTGGCAGTCAATTCATGTAGTGTTATTTGTCTATTAGCATTGACTCTTCTACTCATACGTCGTAAATCTCGATCATTCAACAGACGTAGCAGACCACTTGAAAGTCACTTATGACAGATAATTTCTGTCACGAAGTATTGCAGATGAACGTTTGACTCTGTGGAATGAGGAAGTATAAAAACCTCAATAGCTCCCGCAATGCTATGCCCCATTTGTCAAGTTCTGTGTTCAAAACCAGTTAATTCTCATCTGATAGCAGCTATACCATTATTAAACTTTCACAAGACCCTTAAGTCCTGGGATCATTTGGGACGGCAGGCTGAGCAGCCTATGAGATTGGCCGAGCTAGAGGCGCATTTACAGCAACTGTGGACCGAGATGTCTCAGGACACCATTCGGAAATTATATACCTCAATGGCCGCTCGTATCCTTTTTTCTTTGACTTTGTAATCACTTACTTATATAGGAGTAGTACTTACATATGCAAGATTTCACTTCATTCTGACAGCTCTTTCTTGGTGTGCAAATTTTTATGGCAATGAGTGTATTTTTGCATACCCGAATGATCAATTGCTAGAGAAATAAACATTTCCTTATTTTTTATAATTATTTAAGATTTGACAAAATCCTGGCTTTAAATGATTTTCGAATTTGAATATAAATAGATCATTAAAAGTTTTAATGATTTAAAATTTGAGGAGGTAGGTATTTTAGTTTGTGTGATGCGTGCTAATATGAAAGGAATTAGCGAAAATAAACTGTATTTTATTTAAAAAATTTCTTGTAATAAGAAAATTGAGATATATCGCTATTATTTCTAATGTTCTAAATTCAGCAAGCATTTTTCGATAAAATTAGAAAGCTCTTACGAGTTCAAAATTTTCGTAATCAGCAAAAAAACTGTTAACCCTAACATTACAAGATTAAGTAAGTTAAATGAATACTGAAAATGACTGATGCTTCCAGGGATTTTAAGTCTGTGGCTAAATCCAAGAAGCACTGGGAGTTCAATGCGGATTCTGCTTTTATTCATGAATATACTGATTGTATGAGGCTTTCTTCGCGCGGAATGTAATTTTAAGCCAGTCTGCCATAGGAAATCCTCTCTGAAGGCACTTCTTGCTTGTGTAGATAGCCATTTTGGGCTTGGCCTAAATGAATCTTTGTGCACTGGTGAAAATTAGATTTAATAAAAAAATTTGAAAAATGTTACAAGTGCACGTGATGTAGTGAAATCGAGAATGTAGGAAAATAAATCTGATAACATATTTTAATCAAGATTAAAAAATCATCCTTCTTCCTTTGCGAACGAGCTTTATGATGCAATAACGCCGAACAGTATGTACGTCTGAAGAATTTGACTATTGTTTATTAAAATTAGGAGTATAATTTCTTAGTGTGCAATAATTTCTTGTAATTGAACTTACGTTTAATATTGTTCTTTGCTTTAAAGTTGTAAAAAACTTTGCATAATGCTACCATACTTGCCATAACTGGTTCTATATAATGCCCAATCTCAATTCAAAGGCAGAATGTCTTTTAAATTTTTTATAACGTAGCATTTCTTTCTTCTGTACTCCCCATGATATTAGTTTTCAGTTAAATTAGTTTTGTAGTAAATAAAAGCAGGATTTCCGGCAGATATTGTGGCATTCCGTGCTGATGGACTACCAACACAAGTCCTATGTTTTTTGTTTGCCATGTTTTGTAAAAATTTCAATGAATTAGAATAAATTCTTTTTATTCCATCCTTTCACTTCGTTGGCTTAAATTTTGGATATAACCTTTCCTCACCGTTTCTGTTGCAGTCTTGTGGAAAAATTATTCAGTTATGTTTTTATGCTACTTTAAGAGTTTAGTTTCAACTGATATTTTACAATTTTTTAGTAAAATTTTCTTTAGTTCTTATTTTTGTGGCATTATTTTTGCAGATGTAGTTTAAGATACTTTTGCAAATTTTTAAGTGCTTTCGATTAAACGGGATTACATTTTGTATGTTTAAAATTCATATCTTAATTATTATATAACGAAAATTTAATGTCATGCCCATCATTTAAAGGACAGGAATATTTAAACGTTAATATGTATTTCAATCTGCAATATACAGAGCTTTATTTTTCTGCATGTCATTTGTTTTATTTAGTGCTTCACAAATATATATTCAAATGAAATTTATTTTATATATTTCAGGTGAATTTGTTCTTCCCAATAATATACATTTTGGCATCGGCGTTTAT
>KK117466.1:414413-466935 GCA_000611955.2 Stegodyphus mimosarum
AGACAGGTAGGTAAATATAGAATAACTTTACATTTTTATGTAACGGTATTAGATAAAAATATGGAAACTCTTGATAAAAGGAATGCATAAAATTTGTTTTGTACTTGAAAATGCATATTTTTATGTAGTTGATTATATTTCGTGTGCGTAAAAGTTTGCCGAACAAACAGGAACACACAGTTGCATTATACGCATCGATCTGGGCAATTGCGAGTTCACTGTGCTTGAACGTAGAGCTTTAATGTTGTTCATCTTCTATTCTGGTCATTAAAGCTTCCACATGGTGGGGATACAGAGACTAAAGGAGTAGATTTATTAGGGGATTTAGGAGCATTGTATCTAAAGCTGTTTGACCGCATGTTGAATTTCTAGAAGAACATCCGATAAAACTAGTATAAAGGAACTGTTCGTTGAATGACGAAAGGAGACATTATGGAGGATGATTTTGACCAAACATATCTGGATAGTAAGTGAAAAAGGAATTGCGAAGTTGGACAATATGCTTTGAAGCTCTGAAAGGTGCGAAAACAGTGAATAGTTCAATATAAAAAGAAAATCAGTGCAATATTCGTAAATATTAAATAGCTCATCAAAGGGAGATTGTCATTTGGTCTGATGAAGCGCCCTTCGTAGTATTTCCCAACGAGGCCTAAGATTGTGTGTAAAGAACACTAAGACAAAGGTTTTATCCCGAACATTTGTAGAAGTTGGGTCATGGTTTGGACGTTATGGTATTCTGTCGACCAAATTATTATCCTGCAAGCTCATGTCACTGCTATGAGGACTGTATAAGCATTTTGAATGGCCAAGTCCCTCCTCTGAGGCAAATACACGAGGGTTATTTTTAAGTAAGGTCCATTTCGCTATAAAAATGAAATACGTAAAAAGTTTAAAAAAATCATTGAATTTCTAATTTTAGATAAAACTTCCTATTTTTCTACGTAATCTCTTTCTTGGTTTAACCATTTATCTTAATGAACAAGGAATTTGCAGATCTTTTTGTAAAACTCTGCCGTCGGTGATTGATAGCCGGTTATTAACGGTCGTTTTCATTTCTACGTAGATGCTTTTTATCTCTCCAAATTATTTGCTCAAATCTCCTGCTTGAATGAATTTGTGTCTCAAATTTGTACACCAAATTGTCAGTACTTACAGACCAACCAGAGAGCGATTCGTCATAGACGTTTCCTGACCTTCCTTGAACAGTTGGTTTCCATGAAATGCATATATTAATACTTACCCATTTTCCATTTTAATGTATCTCACTGCATTGTTACCATACACTTCATATACCTGAAAATCCGCAACTTTCACGATCCTTGCTGTTAAGAACCAGGTGAATAATTGTATTTCACAATCGTCGGGGAGCTCGATTTTCTTGAATTTTGAAACTCTTTGGATGATGTGACTGTAAAATAATTTCTCTCTCAATATTCGCCCAAGGATTTAGTTTGAGCTTCTGCATGTTTTCTGAAATTGATGTTACATTGATATAAAACTTTGGTAACATCGTAAGAAAAATCTGGAGAAATAAAAGCAGAGATTGAGGTGGCCAGTGTACTGGATTTGCGAGTCAATCTAGTGAAAATTATATTTTGTACGACTACTTAAATGCTATTCAATTTTGTGAACGAATTAAGAATGACATTAACTCGCAAGGATACTTATGTGAAAAATCGTTACAAGTGTTAACTGACGAACTGAGCAGAAAACAACTGGAGGAAAATTTCAAAAAGTCTAGATCTGTGGCCGAAGGGCTGCTCGACATATTCCGGGGTAAGTGCGAATATTTTGGTAGTCTGAATCCAAATTTTGCTAATTTTACTAGGAGGGATACTATTTTACAAAACATTGAAAATATTAGTGTTAATGCTAATATGAGTGTTCTTAATGATTCTAAGTTTGCTAATATCAGGGAATCTAATGATAAATCTAAGCCCAAGATAAAAAGTAATTCTGTTAAAAAAGTTCAAAAACGGTCCATAAATGACACAAGGGCTGAGGATGGTTTTATCCTTCCTAGGAACGCCTCACGCCCAGCTAAATTAGTGAAAAGTAACGCTGATCTTCCCTTGGCAAATAAATTTCAAAAGTTATCATGTCATAATGTTGGTGAAAATGATAGTGTAAGTGTGAACTATAATGATGACGTACAAATTATGAATGATCAAATGGACACCCAAACTGGACTCGAAAATGTTAATGTATCTGTTCAAACCCCAAAAATTCGACCCATAATGGTTAAACCTGAAATTAAATTTAGTGATTTTTGGAAAATTTTAGGAAATTACACCAAGCGAGATTTTGTTGGCAAAGTTAGTGGAGAATCCTTTATCTTGGGGTGATCCTCAATAATACTCTTACATGGTCCCCACACATCACGTCTATTATCCAGAAGTTTCGAGTTCGTAAAGCAAAACTCTACCCCTTAATTGCTCGAAACAGTATGTTATATATAGACAACAAGTTACTTATTTGTAAGTCCATTCTCAGACCATTACTATGCTATGCAAGTCCAGTTTGGGCACACACAAGAAAAACTAATAGGCAAAAACTTCAGGTTTGTCAGAACAGTGTGTTAAGGCAAATAATTAACGCTGAATGGTACATCCGAAATAACAGGATACATAGGATCCATGAGGAGCTTGGTATTGAGTTGTTCAGGTCCCATTACTACAAACTTGCCATAAATTTTCACAATAGACAACAACTCATAGACAACCCAAGCATAAAAATATGTGATTATGATTATAATTACTTAGAGAATATTGACAGGCCCTTAGCCCAGCTAAATGTCTGGATTATGTAATCCACATTCACCTCCTTTATTTCTCTATATGTTATATACCATCACAAGATAATTGTCTGATTTCTCTGTATAATATGTTTGGATATTGTGTAACTACTATAGTGTAAGCTACTCGTATAGTGTTTTTTTTACTTTTATTTCATTTGTTTTGTGTGTTTACATTGAGTATTTTAATTGTATAATTTATTTTCATGGATTCAGACTCCCAGTATTTGCATTTATCTCTAATATGTTAAATCACACTAGCTCGACTGCCTTTGTCGCCCGATACCATTAACAGCTTTTAATTTTCCTGCTAAAATTTGTACTAACGTTTTGTTACTAGTACTCAAACCTCCTACTAGTCACTTTGAAAATTAACAATCTTAATTATAGTTGTATATATAAAAAAACTTATACTGATTTGATTAGGTTAGCTGCATCATCTTTCATAATCCCAAATTATTCTACATGGAGTAGAGCCTAGAGCTCAGGCGCCCGGGTGTAGCAAACACCGTTCCACAGGTGAAGAATATATTTTGTATTTGAAACATATCTAGCACTACATATTATTATAAACAGCCATCATACTGGAAGTACATGGTCTTTCTTTTCTTTTAATTGTGCATTTTCCAAATTTGAATATTATTCTTCTGTTAAAAAATTGCATATCCTGTTAATATACGTGGCATCGATTAAAAAATAGGAATACGCGTTAAAAAATTTCGTATTGTATGTTAACAGACCGATGTCTTTACTGTTCCAGTTCTTTTAGCCAATGTGGATTATGGACAGCTACACCAATAATGCATGTTATGCATATTTACTTCAGTATGAGCTGTGAAAGTATACATTTTAGGAAGCAATACGGGCCAAAAAATATTGCTCTGAATATTATATATTATGCTTCTACGTACTGTTATTCTCTTCACAAAAGCATTCCATTTAATTTTCGATGTGACCAAGTGACCATTAAGATATAAGTCGTCCTTTTGAACATTTGTTAAATTAATGTAAATGAATAACGTTTTTGAAACAAAGATTTAAATTCTGTAAAATAAGAACTTTTTATTATCAATATTTACTCTTTAAATATCCGTAAAATTAGGCGCTAAATTTAAAAATTGTTTATGAAACAGTTTTTTTTCATTTTTGACAGCAAATATGAATAAGAAATAGTTTAAGTTTCATCTTGAAAACGTCTTTCAGATGAAACACGCATAATGCCTTTTAAGTTTCCCTTTAAAGTCAAATTTTATTTCCAAAATTTCCTTTCAAAACAACTAATTTGTGTTATCATTCCTTTATCAACGTTAATAGTTCACCATACATAATAAATTATGACGGATGTATATGATAAGCATGTGGAAAATTAACTTATATCCCCGTGTGTACTGTCATGAGAGATGTATATATATATAAATATATATATAAAGATATTATGATATACATATATATCTATGTAGGAGATTTACCAGCTAGCAATTGAAAGGTCCGTGGTTCGAATTCTAACGAGAGTATAATTTTCTCTTTCTCTTTCCTGGCTCTTTAAAAACCTAATGGTCTTTACAGTAGTACCTTCGTACAGTATATATAATTCGTCACCACCTTGGTCTGAGCGACTGATTCTCATGCCCCTTTCCAGTTGCCTGCTCTTCAAGTGAAAGAGAGCGTGGTTAAGTGGTAGCCCATTCAGCTAACAACTGAAAGATGTGTGGCTTGAATGCCGGCAAAGGATCAGTTAATTTTTCAGGCTCTGAAAAATTTGTCTCTACAGCTAGACCCTTAATGATTTCAAGTTTACTTAATATATAAGATATTTCTCCCGCTTTCTTCGCATGCCTTCGTGGTGTAGTGGTCTGCATGCTGGGCGCGTAACCGAGAGGTCCGTGGTTCGATTCCCGGCGAAGCCGTTGCTCATTTTTCATGTCTGATGCTTCCAAAAATACCTAATGTCTCTACACTGGCGCCCGAACTAAAAAGGTGGTGGATGATGATTCTCCACCACCGCGATTTGGCGATTGGGTCCCCCAAACCCCAGTCGCCCTTTAAAAGGGGGAGTATATAAGGTATTTCTCCCGCCTTTTTCGCATGCCTTCGGGGTGTAGTGGTCTGCATGCTCGACGCGTAACCGAGAGGTCCGTGGTTCGATTCCCGGCGAAGGCGTTGCTCGTTTTTCATGTCTGATGCTTCCAAAAATACCTAATGTCTCTACAAATATAGTTTTATGAATCAGTTTTGAATAACTATTATTTATAATTAAATAACCATCTTTATTATGTTTTTATACTATATTTATTTCATTAAAATTTCATTCATTAAAACGAAAATTTCATTTATTAAACTTATAGTCCATTTATTAAAATGTAGTTAATAATTGTGGCAATTATTTTTATTCTCATGCATGCTAAAGCTGATATTATTTTAATAAGTTATCCGTATACCTGAATTTTAGCCCCAAAATTCTATGTTAATAATAAATTTCCGTATTCAATGTCTTAATTTAAATAAAATATTACGAAATTTGAAGGGGCTGGCATTTTAGAAGGGATCTTAAATTGTTGCAGTTGTTGTCATTTGCGTCAAGAAATTGGCATCATCATTGTATTGTAAAGTGATGTGCGAAATCTGGGAAATTCTAACCAACATTTTAAAAAACTTTCTTCCGTTACATCATTCAGTGTTGCATCGGATAAATACAGATCTAGCAGCTCAGGTTTTTTAACACTGCATACAAATTTTGACTTCTTGAAAAATATTTTTATCCTTTCTGATTAAATGGCTTTCCATGGTTGGATCATTATACATTTTGCTCTGAGCACTGTTGTTTTAAAAATAATCTTATATTTATTAGATGCTTCACCATTATATAATGGATATGAATTTAGCATTTTTAACATGCTTCGCTACTATAAGTGGTAGTTGAGATGGACCGATGAAAGATTTTTCCAAACTTAAAAAAAGAAAGAATTTTTAAAATACCAAGAAATAAAGTTTTGCTTTTAAATCTGGGAGGAACTTTGGCCTATCAGCTGGTTGAGCTGATAAAATCTCTGAGCATTGGTAGTCCAACTATAGTAGCACCCTCAGGAAACGTGTTTATTACATCGGCTTTTAGTAGCTTTTCTTATGTGTGACGTAGCTGCTAGTTAGTTTTCACTATAACGTTTTCCGCGAAATCTCACTTCCCTTAGGCAGTCTTCAAGTTTTTTGCTGTTATCAAAGATTTTGGCATTACAATGTGTCATTAAATTACAGTTCTAAACATAAGTTAGTGGATAACGTACATTTTTGGGAATAAAATTCAATTATAGGTGTATTTCAGATGTATCAGAAACTAAAAATATATTCAACTAAGCTGTGTGGCATCTTTCATTGAAGAGATTTAAATGACCTTAGGAAAGAGGCGGACGCTAAACACAAAGCGAGGGGCTGTAAATTCTTCACGATTGACAATGACTTTAATCGAATTAGGAGAGCATTACAAAATTTGTAAAATCTTTTCAGAGTTGACATACTGTATTCTTTCTTTAGTTTACATAGTTTTCAGTAACAACTAATGTAATATAATTTTGGCATTGCTTGTTGTAATCGGAGAACGCAAATTAACACTTCATGGTGGATTCCTAAGATATGTAATTCAAAACTTGCGGCGTTAAAAATATCTGAAATTTATTTTTTAAAGTTTAAAAAATTCTAAATGTTATTATTTACCTATTTTAAAGGTGTGAAAAATAAGGTATTTCAGTTTACTTGCAGGTGATTACAAGCAATTCTGTTTTTTTCTTTCAGGTTTTGGAGCTTTAATTATTTCAACTGGGGTTCCTGTTTATTTTCTCTTTATTTACTGGGAGAATAAGCCGCAGTGTATAAAGAATGCCATAAGTATGTTCTTCCAAATAAAAAGTATCCTAATATTATTTCAAGTGAAATTTATTCTTAGATCAGAAGCAAAAAATATTTTTACAAAAGTTAAATACAAAATCATGAAATTAGTGTTTTCCAGAGATTTAAGTTGATCACAATATAGCTTCTTAGAAGCAGCAATTAATTTATTTTCGCCACAAAAAATGTTTATCATATTAGCATTCGTCTGAGAGCCATAATGCGTAACTAAATTATACTTGACAAAGAAAATGTCGCTTTTAGTTATGTTCTAGAAATGGAAGAAATTTATTGCTGTGCATTAGTTTTTCTCAAACTTTGCGAGCGGCGAGAAAAAATTTGTAACTGTTAGGCAATTAATTTAAGTGTTTCCAATTTTAAATTTAAATTGCCGTCAAAAACTTAAGTTTATCCAAAAGAGTAAGCATTATCTTAATGTTTTTTTTAAATTCACTATTATAAGCATCTGAATACATGTCAGACTACATGACTATTAAGACTGCTACTACCAAGTATTTGATTTTACGTAAGATTATGTGCTCACTACAGTTCTCATGCTCGTCATTTTAATGTCACATTTGTGAGCGTAACAAATTCTCTATAATGAGTTTGGAGAATTAATTTATAGATGAATTAATTTATTGTTTGGAGAATTAATTAATTTGATTAGCATAGATCAAACTAACTGGTAAATTTTAAATAAGTTTTTAAAGATAATAATACTTATTACAATTATATAATATAAGGATTATATTATATAATAATAATAACAATTGTAATTATAATATATGGATAGTATTTTTTGTTTCCTTGAATGCTGTTTATTATTTTTCTTGAATGCTTAGTTTAGGTTACAGTAAACTTTACGGCTAAACAAGTTTAATGAGCAGTAGCTAAACTTTTACGTTTTACTTTTAGTTGTGGTTTAGAAATCAAAAGGCAATTTGCAGCACAAAATTGCATCTGGGTGACAATTACAAACAGTTGACATTAAGCACTTAACAACTGCAGTTTTTTTTTTTCTTTGAAAATAATCTAGCAGTAAATACAGAAATTCAGATTCGTTTCGTACTCATTAGCGCTGAGAAATTCGCAGTTAACGAGAATGAAATTAGCAGGAATTTTAAATGACAGCAAGTTTCTAAAATGCGAAACAGTCTTCATTATTCTTAAGATACAGTTAAAAATCAGAGCTGTTTAAACTTCATGTAAGGAAAATTCATAATGAGCTTGTAGATTGGATGAACTGATATAAAAGAAGATGAGAAAAACAGGACAGTATAAGATCTAAAAATTAGCTATTAGCAAATTAACATAATTATCACGTAACTTTTCAAAATTAGACGAAATGGATTACATTTACCTGAGTTAAATTTAACGTAAGCTAAATGGAGCAGTTAATATGAATATAAAATCCTAATTTAAAACTAAACAAATTTTGCCGCATTTGATATTTACTAAATATTACTCATAAATAATAGAATAATGCTATTTTATTTAATCTTAGTAAATTTTATTACTTTTCAAATAATTGTTTATTTCCGATTTATTGTATACAACAATTTTTGTTTCTTTTAAGTGCATAATTTAGCTACGATCACATAGTTAGTATATGTATCATGAAGTTCATGACAGCACCAAAATTAATATCACTTTTCAGCGGCATTTACCTAAGCATATTTTACGAATCTTGAGATTCAAGTATCATGTTACCATTCCCCAGTATATAAAGTTTGTAGTAAAACTGTTACCGAAATTAACAACGACATATTTGCCTCTAAGAAAGTTAATAGTTTTTTCACATAAAGTTGAATGCAGTAATAAGTAAACCTTGAAGAGTAGCTAATAAAAAGTTTGCACTTTCAAATTTGAGCTAAAATGTTAGGAAATTTGGAATGTTCTGAATGATTGATAAGGAAAGAATTAGTGGAATTGAAGAACACAGGAAAATTAGCATCCGAGAAATTTGCTACTACCAAATTGAGGACACTGATCCTCAGTTAAATTAGAAAACAATCAAATATCGCTAGTATGGACAAAATGATCTTGCTTGCTTCTATCTTCTTAAGACTACATAGAAAATCAAAGTAGTTTCATCAGTGGGAAATTATGGCGCGTTTCTGTTTTGTGAGTGAGAACACGTGTCCGAAAACATCATGTTCCATTTCTCCAATGAACATCGAGTGCCACTGCTTGTCATCTGGCACATATTAGCCAATGAGCAAAAAGCAAAATCGAGGTTGTTATTTCGTTCATCTTGTCTCTGATCTGTGTGAACGTACGTGCTTTCGAGAAATAGGTTAAGAAATTACGATATTTCGTATTAGTTATGTCTGCAAAAAATGTAAAATACTCAGGTACTTTTCAAAAATCGTAAACAGATGACTTTTCGTCTAATATTTCCTCAAGGAAATATAATGCATTTGCGATGCGTACCATTTGTCACTGTGATTTTTCGATTTTGCACGGTGCAGTTGCCGATGTTCTCAAACATGTTCGTACACAAAAACACAAGGACATGAGTTCTATTGAAAAAACGAAAAGTTACTTTTTTCTATGGAAAGAAAGGACCAAAACGTTATTAATATAGAATGTACTATTTGCATTCAAAAAATTAGTAACTAAACTTTCAGATATTAATTAGTAACTATTGAAGTTAATTCATTATTAAAAATATATTTTTATCATTTAATTATCTTTTTGTCGTTGAAAATAAAATTATTCTATTTCTAAAAAAATTCTCCCGAGTTTTGAGTGTCGTAGGTTGGCAAGTATGCTAATGTCTCCACGGTGGTGCCCGAACTAAAAATGTGGTGGATGATGATTCTCCATCACCGGGATTTGGCGATTGGGTCCCATAATCCCTAGTCGCCCTTTAAAAGAGGGAGTACATAAGGTATTTCTCCGGACGTCTTGGCATGCCTTCGCGGTGTAGTGTTCAGCGCTTGTACGAGAGGTCCGTGGGGGTCCCGGTGAGGGCATTGCTCATTTTTCATATCTCCTGCTTCCAAATAACCTAATGACTCTACAAGCTCTCCAAGAGACCATTTCTTTCCTTAGTCAGGTAGCTCGGTCGTACTTTGCCGTAATCAAAATATTCCAGTCGTATTCAACTCCTAAGAAATTTCTCTATATATGTCTTCCCTGACATCGATAGCTTCAAATGCCATGCAAAAATTTAAATAAACTTAGTTGTATTCAAAAAAGGAAATGAAAGAAAACAGGTTTAAATGTTGAGAGGATAAAGTAATCGAAAACTGTTAATGTTTTCTTGACTTAGATTCCCATTGAAATAATCTGAGTCATGCAAAGATATTTTGTAATTTTTTTTGCCTTGAAAATTCAAGTAAATTCCTCTTATAAATTTCCCATGAATGCAGGAATTCTGATACAAATAACTTTCTCATTCCTTGCAGTTAGCCAAGTATATATTCTTACAAGATTTTAAAATAATATTCATAGCAATAAAACAGCTTTAGATAAATACATAAGAGTAGGATGTAAAATATTATGTAACTATGATAGAAAATATTTTGGTGTAAAATTTTACATTATTAATATACAGGATTTCCATAATTTATTCACTGGATAAAAATAGGTTTTACCTAATACAGAATAAGAGATAAGGAAAAACTTACTGAATTCTATTTAGCATTTCAAAGAATTTTATATTATTACACTTCAACGTAAGCACCACTAAATGCTCGAAGAATATCAAGTCTATTCTCAGTTTCGCATCAGACGTTCTTAAGCATTTGTGGAGACACAGTAGCTGTTTCTGTGATAGTTCGAGATTTTAATTCTTCGATGCTACAGATCTTTGCAACATAAATTTGGTTCTTCAAGTATTCCCTGAAAACGAAGTCGAGTGGACTGACATCCGGAGAAGGTAGTGGCTATGAATTTGGTCCACCCGTACCAGTCCAACGATCTGGGATTGTTTCATGAAGGAAATCACGTACATGTGTATCCGCAGGCAGATACACATGTACATCCCACTGACAGGCGTACGATGTTTTGAAGAAACTGATCATCATTACTGATACAATCAAGAATTTCTACAGACAATTCCTTACGAACGACTTGATCCTTGATCCTTTCCTTACGAACGACTTGATCATTAGGTTTCATTTTTTGACAAATCTGCAGTTTGTATGCAGTTAGTTTTAACCGTTCATGAAAAACTTAATGAACAATTGAGCTGCAAATTTCTGTTTACAGGCTGGCACGGCGAATGGATTTACTGGGACTGCACACAAACACATCTCGAATGGCGGAAACATTTTCTTCATTGATGCTTGGCCTACCTGTACATTATGCAAAACATGTTTGGTATCCCAAAACAGTTTTAACCATTATTAACTGATTGTTCCGTTGGCGGAGGTTTATTAAATTCATGTAGGAATGGCCTCTGAATTATCTTTTGAGATTTCCTTTCCCATAACCAGAGAATTCTCATTTTTCAATGCGTGACGCCGTTTTGTCTGTAAATAGGCAAAGTTCGCTGTTGCCATTCACAAAAATTAGATAAAAGAAAATTCCTTGAACCCAAAACTATATCGATATAAATTATGTCCAGTTACCTCGTAAAATAACGTCTCAATTTAAATTTGTTATCCGCTGATTAAATTATGGACACCCTGTATTTTAAAGTCTTTGATCTTAAATATTTTGCTTGAAATCTCTTACGGCTAATGATATTATGCCTTCCTTTCTTTAGATTCCTTCACACTGACACTGCAAAAGTTACTGGTAGTCGTAGCAGCAGAGAAACCTGCGGCAGTATGAAGTTACTTAAAAAAGAAGTACATCTGTGTCTCGTTGTTCCTGTGCTTTTGATGTTTGTTTCTCTGAATGGCTGTGCCAAGCAACCGTAAAATGGCTGTTGTGCGTATAAGGTGTATGTAATGCGTTGGTTATAGAAGTCACAAGAATAGATTTTAATTTTTGGTTTCTATTTGGGATAGGAAAATATTTTATTCTGCGAGTGATAACTTATTTCTAACTGGATGAGAGGGCTGAAAAAGCAATATTAGACTTTTTCTTAACATGAGATCACATTGAAAAATCGTACCTCGGAAACAGAAAAAGTAGATTCACCTACCAGTTATTACAAAAGCTGCTTAACACAACTAAAAATATCGCTACGATAAAAAAAATCATGTAAAGAATAATTATTAAACTTGATGTAGCATAAACAGATAAGGGAAGTACGCAAAGAGAATTTTTATGAAACTATAGTTTTTAAAATTGAATACTTGAAAATACTAATAAAAATGGCAAGTAGTTGAGCTTTCTAAAATAAAAGAAGCTGTTGTGTTTCGACGAAATGACAATGAATTATTTGTAATTTACAAGGCTTAAAAGGTATGAAATTTTCTGCAGGCAGAATAGCACAATAGATTTAGCTTCCTGCACATATTTAAAAAATATTCAATGTGATCACTCCTTTCATTAGTATCAACATCGAAAGGGAATAGCGTAAAACAGAGGAAAGCCATTTTTCTATTACATGAAGTATAATGTTGTATTACTGTTAAATATGTATTAGTACTCAGATGTAATTTTATTTATGTGGACTATAAGTTAATAATTCGTCCTTAATTCAGGTAATCATTCTCCCATGTCACTTTTTAATTGCAATACATGCATTTGAAGCTCAATATTTACTTTTTTATGTATGTGGAGCCTTTTAATGTTTCAGTATATTTACATTAACGCCTATTCTGATCATAAAGAATAACCTTATTTCATGGGCATTTTTAATACTATTCATTGTTCATTTCATAATTTGTGCTGTTATTATATGTTGTTATGTGCATAGTAATTGTTGATGATTCTCGCAGAAGCATGTTTAAAATGTATTCCGTGTTGTTTATCCTGTTGAATGTTAGGTACATATTGTTATTGATGTTTATTCAAAGTTTTATTCCAACAGTGTACTTTGTGCTGCACAATTTTAAAGGATTAGCTAACTATTGACACAAAGAAATGTTATATTTTGACCTTTTAATTCCTTATTCAATGTTTATACCGTTCCCAAAATGGAAACAATTTGAATACTTAGTTTATGTATGTCAAATTATACCAATCTATGGAACATTACATTAGGCACTTAAGTTATACCGCCTAAGTTGATTTTCAGACATGAAACCTTTTCTCCTTTTCTGACCTTTTTTAATGTAAAGAAAACGTCATAGCGACTTAAGTAAGATATACCGTCTAAGTTATTAGTTGATTTTCAGATATGAAACCTTTTTTGACATTTTTTATATAAAGAAAACGTTCCACTGCTTTTTTATATTTTTGACAACTGTAAAATCTAATTTAAAGAAAGTGTTAAATAAGTTCTTTAATAGCTTTATTAGGCTCTCGAAGTGAGATTTTTAAAAACTTTTAATAAACGTAATTAATTGTCGCGAAGGGGGATAGGCTTCCGTTACATGACTTCTGAAGCTTTAATGTAAAAATATTTACGATTTGTTTCAGTTTAGAAAGCATTCACTTGCAGAGAAGCCTAAGAGTTTGGTTTACTTTTGAGATCTTTCCTTATCATAATGCTTGAGAAGTAGTTACACCATATGATTTTGCTCTGTCTCTTAATATATATGAGTGTCCCTGTAAGAAATGGCGAACCAAGTGTGAGTGTGCAACATTCTTTCACGGATGTGAATACGCAATACTTTTGCACAGTAACTTCAAAAAGAAACGGTGAAGAATGTTCAGCCTCTTACACTTGCCCATTTGCGGCTAAACAGAATGTAGTGAGAAACAGCGGATAACTTCGCAATGAGTGAAAGATGTAACAAGGAGTGCAACAGGAATTTCTAACAGTTTTCTTCTGTAAACAGAAAATTAAGCTGCATATTGGTGTTATTTCAGCTCGTTGCTCTGATATTAAGAAAGAAGGTTTTATGAATTCTATGAGATTTTCTTATTGCATTTTTCACTGTATGAGTAGTTTACAGTTTTATTCCAGCAAAATGTGCTCAGGTCATATGCGTATATATGCTTTATCTTAAATGTGTTCTTAAAAATTCCTTTCCACATCTCTCGCATTATTTTCCCATATAGAAAATTTCTCCACAGAACATCATTCTAACAACCTTTAGAATAGTCCCTTTAACCACTGTTCCCAAAATGAAATATTTCCGAATTAGCCTCCCTTAAATCAAGCGCACTGGAAAAAGAGGCACTAAATTTTTTTTCCTTACATTTCTTAATTCTTAGACAAGATAGTAGGCTAGTAAAAGTTATATTGTCTGTGAGCTTTTGTCAGACTATGTTAACTCTGAGATTTGCGCTTTATATTCTCAGAGCTAATATCTGTGTTTCCATTCCTTGAATTGAAAAAGATTTGGTCTATTTTTATTAGCAGAAGACGGACAGAAAGAAACCTTAATAGTATTTGTCTTGTATTTTCGCATTTAAATTCATGAACTGTGATTAATTTCTAAGTATTGCACCAAAACCTTTGTTCAATAGAATGCTTTGAGGAGTATCAAAAGTTTCAAAATCTTGCAATTCAAGGCTCAAAAGAATATTCTACTACTTCTTATGCCATTTTTACGCATACTTCGTTTGAAATTATCTTTCAACAAAACTTGACGGAATATTTTTGAAGGGTACCGAAAACTTTAGTGAATTAGATAAAAATTTCAGCAAACGCGTATTAACCATGTTACGTCTTCCTTGCTGGGTTCATTGCCACAATTATGCTTTGAAATACTCAGACTAAATATATTTCTAGAGATGTATAAAGGATGGCTAGTACCTGACACTTTTGTCCTATTTGAAACTTTTGTACGCATTCTGCTCACGTTCTTTTATCAAATTATATGTATGATACAAAGTGAGGCGATTTTGGAAACGATTACCACAGACATTCAGTAACAATTAAAAAGGTTATGCATGATAAAATAGAATGGTTTATAAAACTTTAATTTAAAGCAATTCTGGAAGAATTTACTTTAAAAAGAGGTAATAATAGTCATGTTACCGAGTAAAATTTTGCAGCGTATCAAACGTTATTTCTATTTAATTTCATATAGTCGAATAATTATTTAACGCAATGATGTTGCCGTTATTTGTGAGAAGCTTGTCAGGACCGAGTGTTCTGTGCATGTTCTTGGCAAACATCTTAAAGTAACTCCTTAAAGTCCTTAAGTCCTGATCTGGAACAGGGAGCTGAATGCAGCTATGTTCTGTTTGTAGATACTATGGTATACGTAGTAGAATAACTGCACTTGGAAGGGATTTAAAATCCTCTTTTATTAAATCAATATTATTTACAACCACTTCCCAACTCGGGAGGGATACAGAAAGTAAAGACCACACTTGGGTCTAAATGAACAATCAGATAAATTTAAACTAAAAGCTAAATAGAAATTTAATTGATCTTTGCTCACAGAGCTCTTCGCGGAGTTGGCCTCTAACTAAATAGCAAGAATTGCTAATACTAGCGCACTTGGATTTATTTCAATAAGCAATCACGTAGTAAGCACTATGGCTTAGAATTTAGCTGCTAGCTGGTCAGGCGAACGTCGAACAGAATGACCGTGATCTGAGACTAAAAGCTCTCGTCACACTAAGAGGTTTCTACCTCTGGTTTAAATAGTCATTGGCTCCACTTCAAAATTAGCATAAGCTGAAAACGCGCACTTCTTCTGACGGGAAGTTGAAACATGAGAAGAGATAGAAAGATTTAAATTAAAATAAAACTTTGTTAGTTTAACTAAAACCTTACAAGCTATGAAATGGAATGCTACGAAATTTAATTTTGGCTGAATTTATATAAATAAAAAGAGTTTAAATTAAAATACTTTGGTGCAAAAAACAGCTTTGCATATATGACACATCTTTGTTATTTAAATACAAATCAATACAGCTCATTTTCTCAGTGAAACGTTTTAGTATGCAATTTATTTGCACGCTTGATGCACTCCCATTGGGGGAACTTATTAACTTCAAATAAGTGTAAGCATTTTAAAAAAAAGACGCCGTTTTCTTTTATAAATTTTAATGTATTTGCTGCAATAGTACAATAACCTTAAACATTTTCCTATTAAGCATATAACTTCGTTTTTAATATTAAGTATAAATAATCGTTGATACATGCATTCTCATGAATAGTCTGTATGTGGAACTCGAAGGCTATAAACTTACTTGCATAGAAATGTAATACCTTAACGACTTTTTTTATTACCTAATAAAGAAAGGTGGAAAAATCTCTACTTTTTATTCTGCAAAATTCAGATAGTTTCGAAGTTCACCATGTATTTTATAAATGTGAATTGACAATTTTTATGGCCTTATTTCTCATGTTAAATATCATACGTTCCCTCTGTAGTGTGCTTAATGGTAGGACACTACAAATCTTTCTGAATCTAATTTAAAAATTCTTTAACAGAATAAATTGGAAGAAAACTTTGTAAAAATATTAATATTAAAATTATTCGTATGTAAGCTCGTGCTTATAATTCTGGAATTGTAAACAAATTATTAAAGTTCCTTTTACATGAAAATGTTATGAAACCAACAGTGAATCTATTGTCAGCTAAGCTTAGAATAGTTATTTTCTTTTTATTAAACAGAGCGAAAGCCCACTGCTAAAAGTATTATTAGATCGAAACGCAGTTGATACAAAATAAAATTTAAAGCTGTTTACTTTCTAAAAATGATAGTTCTAAACTGTTATTAGTCTAAAATAATAATTCTAAAGTATTCTATATCCATTAAAAAAATAAATGCAATTCAGTTTGCTTTTCTGACTGCGATTTTCTTTATTATTGCTGTTACCGTTTACAAGCTTTCTTTACGTTTGTGGGCTTTTATTTTCGCTTCTTGTTTTAATAACCGCATAAAAGCTTTGAAGTTTCAGGTTAAGAGTGATATAATTTTGACAATTTAGTGTGCTTTTGCCCTTCTAACAACGAGTTAAATTATTACATTTTGATACATGAAACTTTCATCTTAGAAGCAGCATTTAGAGCTCATAAAAAATTTTTTACTCAGCTGTGCTATATATAGAATACGATGTGAATGGTTCAAATGGCGGAACTTTTGAAGTTAATAATTTGTTGCCTGAGAACTAACAAAACCGCTGAAGTAGCCAATTTAGGCGAAAGATAATTTGAGAAGAACTGAGTGACAAGTACTCAAATAAAAATTGCTAATGAAGTATTAGATTCTCAAGTTACAACCGAGCAATGAATATTGCAAGCATACAAATTTATTTTATCCCAGTTTAATATTTTAATACTTGCTGTAAACAAATCCAAGAATAAATGATGCTGTACCTACCTGCTGAAGAATACTCGAAATATTTGACCAATGTATAAGTGAGTTTCCATATATTTCGTAACCAGTGCCATCAAGAAATTCAGTCAAAATATGTGGAAGACAAATATACTATATTAAATTGATCTCCTCACTTAAGAAAGTCACTTCTAAAGGACTCAAACTATAGTATCTCACTGCCTGATGGGAATATGAATAGCCTCGCTAATATTTCATACATCTGACTGGCGCAGCCGTCTATTTGCGGAACAGTTCGTTATTGTGGATCTGATGTATATTTTTATTGCATATTTGTAGTATTTTATCTGGGTCCAGGAGAATCACAAATGGACTTGAGGGTAATATTTTGAACGAGTGTGATAACTTATTTTTTTAGAGTAAGTTTATAAAACGGAAACAAAAAAACAAGTGATTAGAAATAGCATCTACATGAGTAGATAATTATTTTTTATATGTAAGTTTCTCCAGAAAATTATATGAAAGAATATTATTATGCAGAAGCAGTTTACTAGGAATGTTAGGTGTTAACAATTGTAACTTAATATGATTTCCATTGCACTATTTATCTATCAGTCTACTAGTCTGAAATTATTCGATACTATCTACATATCCATTTATAGAGAAGTTACTTCGCAAATTTTACTCTATTATGCCTATTTGTAAACGGAGGCAATAGAACATTAAGAAAATAACCTTTCGAATGGAAATATTTGGTGTATTTAGTAGTTATATTTATAATTTCCTGTACATATATTTTTTATCTATCATAGGAGTATTTTAAAATGCAAGTATTCACCATTTAACCGCTGCATGGAAAAGATCGTCATCAACAAATTCTAAGTTTTATCATTAGTAACTGTATTTTCTTACCATGAAAACTTAGGCATTCTGTGATTTTAATGCACAGTAAAGTGATCTTATATGGGAGAACAGTAATATACTATTCACATTGCTTGGTACGAAATGCAATGCAAAACACTTTTCATTACGAGTATTTATTGAAATGAGACTGACGAGAAAGTTTCAGTTACATATAAAATACAAGTATTATACAAATCGAGGTTGTTGACAGTATTATTAATACAAGTATTTGACAAGTCCTTCACTCAAAAGAATGCGTAGGTGGAGTGGCCTGTTCAGCATACTGATCAGTATACATACTTTAACTGTTTTTCTTACCTTAGAATCCATTTTAAATGTAGTAAATCACCGCCTAATAATATCATCCATTCCAAAAACGAACCTTAATTTGCAAACCAGAGAGACTAAATCTCCTAATATTGGGTATTGTATTTTCTTGCATACCCGAGAAATTAAAAATAAGCGTTTTTAAAGGAGAAATAACGTATTGAAAGTAATTTATTTAAAATAATAACTTCAAACAAACTTTGTGAATTATGAGACAAAATGTGAAACGCCACTTATTTAAATCTAAGATCTTTCCTATTAAAGGAAATGTATTTTATTTTTTCCAATTGCTCAAATTCATCTCATAACTATAAGTTTAAATTGAAATAACGTAGCCGTCAATTCAAAGTTTTTTTAATAATTTGATATTAAAATTTATTCTAAAAAGTTCTCGTCTATAAGATCACTATTGAAGCTGATTTTAGAGTTACTAGTGCGAGAAAGTGAATGCGGAGAATAAAATGAAGAACTGTGAATGAAATTTTAAAATTCAGTGAATTATGCTGCCTATTTCATATAGGAAAACTTTTGGTATTTGGAAGAAATCTTTTGAGTTAAATCTTACATAATAGTTTGTAAAGAGAAAAGTTTAATATATATGAACTGTTTTAAGTATTATATTTTATGTATAGAACTGATAATAACGTATAATTTATAAGACATTTGTGAGCACTTTTGCAATGAAATTAACTTCTTCGAGTTTTGGAAAATAAGTCTTCCATTTAAAACAAAAGTAATTAATTAAATGTTTTGCAATGATTTACAAATTTTCATATGTTTCAAGTAATTGTAAAGACAGGAAATTATAGACTGTTTATAAACACTGAATTATTGCATGCATTACAAAAGTGAAATTCTGGTTATGATGTCCGCCTTTAATTGCAAGTATTTATAATACTTTATACTTATCAGTTTGTTGGAAATATATAATAGATATGGGTCGTAAGCATATCAATACTGATATCAACATAAATATGAATTAATTAAATTCATCATCTCCAATGGAATAAATATAGCTTTGTTACTTATTGGAATGTTTAATGTTTTTCAGTAATCGTGTAAGTAATGGAATACAAATAAGTGTGGAAAAGTAAAAAATTCTGTTTAAATTCATAAAAATAGTCAGACCTTAATTTTTTCTTTTGAAAGCTTTATATGATTTTTAATCTGGGTACATTTTACCAATCAGTTCGCAACAGGAAAATTACCATTCCTTAGCTAACCAGGTGTTCCTAAACATCTCTGAGAATAATTGATAAACCTCAAAAAGAAGGTCTGTGGCTCTTGCAGCTTTTTCCAAAAGTATGAATCTTGATTCAGGTGTACCAGAAATCAAATAAGCTAATGGCACATTAGAAACATTGGAGATCAAAATTGTTAAAATATCCATCAAAATAAAGAAAAAATGGGAGGAAAATGATTGATACACAAAGCTCAATAGCCAAGATTATCATTTTCTTCTAAGTGTAATGAACAGTGGTTAATTCACTTGTATATATGCATCACATTGGCAATAACTGTATTGAAAGTATCAAATAAATATGCTTTCAAAGAAAAGAAAATGCATACAAAACATACAGAATTTTTTAAAGTCATTTCAAACTGCGAATACCGGAACATATTTTACTCATGTGTTTAATTATTTTGAAACTATTGTAAAGAATTTCATAACTATTGTAAAGAATTTCAATTAACATAAAGTAAAATTTTATTTTTGGAAGGTATTAGTTGCAAATCCCGATTCCTCACAGACGTGTGTTTGTAATTTTTCGTATAAACAATGGTAAATTGTTGGAGTATTCAACCCGTTACATTAAAAATCTATCGGGGTAACTAATTAATAACAATATTTAAAAAAATAAATAAATGCAGATTTTCTCTTACGTATAGCCATTTTCTTCTTTTCTTGGATAGTAAATACATCTATATCAAACGGTCATTCCATTACTGCACAGTAGTGCTAGGTTTGAACTCATTTGGCTCGGGAGATTTGACTTAATACAAGAACAGGTCACTTCAGTATTAGTATGTAATGAATGTTGACTTATTTTATAGCAACGTAAGCTGGAAAAAGTAAATATTTTGAATTTCTTTCACTAAGCTTCTGTTTATTTTAAATTATTTAAATTACTCAATTGAAATCCATAGTCATTTGTTCAGAGTTGTAAGAAATAATATAATTAATATAATATTGTTTTCTGTAAGGGTCTTGATTAGATCAAAATTACCTTTGATTGTATAACATAAAAATTCACTGCATTTGCTTCAGATAACTAATTTATTATTTTTTGGCTTTATTTATAGTTTTATTTCGTAGACGCTAATAATTTTCATAGGATTCTTGATCTATGGAACTGAGAAGTTTAAATTTTACTAAACCTTCAAAAGTTCTTATTCATAATTTAAAATTTAAACAAATTGCGTTTGTATTTTCTGTTACGGATATTTCTTAGTATGTTTAAGCAGTAAGATTCTTATTTACGATACAGAGATTTTAAGAAGTATTATGCGCATATTACTTTAAAGTTTACCACGTTTAAACTCGTATTTACTGAATGCTTATTTTATTTAACGACGAATGTTTTTTTATAATAATTTACCTTTTAATTGCCTGTCATATACCAATCTTTTTAATCCTCGTAATTCTCCTTTTTCAAATAACACGCACATCATCTGCATTTGGATAACAAGAATTATTTAGTCTCCTTTGCGTTTATAAATTACTCACAATCGATTGGCCAGACGTGAAAATTAGAAGACCTTGTTAGAAGAATAAAAAATGGCGCCCTTTTCGCCATTTGCCTTTTGATAATATTATAATCGTCTGAAAGACTTTTTAAATGTGTGATTTTCAAACAAGCAAAGTGAATTACTCACAGATTTCTGAATGGTAATGAAGCACATTCTAGCATTGAAAAGGAAGTCGGAATTATAGCAGTGAATAAAAATTGAAGTATTGATTTAAGCTAGGCAGAACGTTTTGAGGTAGCTGATCATCTTACAATCGATACTGCATTCAGATTAAAATATATCTTGAAAGCTTCCATTGTTCATTGTTCTGTATTGCAGAAAACCAGATTATGCTAATCGCAACCGCAAGTCACCTCTGGAAAATGTGCTGTACGCACAATGCGATATGTATTCAGTGTAATTGCAAACATTTTCTGTAAATAAAATAACAGTTTAAAATTAATTACAAATACTTCTCAAGAACTATTTTCTAGCACAATAATATGTTGCATATTGTGGCTAAAATTATAAGGGGAGGTACTGTAGTGCATGCATTAGAGATTTCTAAGAGTTACAGATTAAAAAATAAAAAAATATTGAATTTAGTTTCAAATTAATTTTATTGAGTAGTTTTGTAATATGTAAAGGAAAAATTTAGTCATAAATTTATGTACGGCCAATTTTGTTTCTTTGACAATGTGAGGTTTTAAGAAAAAAGACCGGCTTTTGAACTGAATATTTGATAAATGAAAAAATAACATTCACAGTAGAAGGGAAAGAAATGTTTAAATATTCTTATAAAAGTAAAATTATGAGCAGAGTAGATGTACCATAAAACGAATTAGTAATCGAAATACTTGTTCAAACTAAAGAAAAGGTAGCAAAGGTCGTTCAAATTTAAAACTTTCCTATTGAAATTATCGGCAAAATTCTGCAATTAGACCGGCCAGTAAAACTAAGTTTAATCAGAAAGTGCTATCCTTGAGTATTTTCACTTTTTTTTCCAACGGTTGAGTTGGATACATGATTTTAGAAAATGCCGAAGGAAGTTTGACGCTGCATTATTTCTGTATTCAGTAAGTCAAAATAGCACATTTAAAAAGAATCTGATTGGTAGTAAATGATAAGTACCCAGGTATCCCTTCTCTTAACAGCAAACTTCCACGAGTAATATAGAAATCTTGAATTGTCAGGAGTCAAACCTACCATGTTTCTTCATTTCTGAACGACGAGGCGCACAAAATCCAGAAATAATTGAAATTACGAATTTCACTTTTGTATGCATGGTTTACGAGTATTTATTTATAAAAAAATGTTGTATTAAGTTGTTGCGAGTTTAGAAATATTCCAAGTTGTAGTTATGTATATATGTTTAATAAATGCACTTATCTGTTCAAAATGAGTTGTTTTATGTATTTGCCCCATGATCTATTCATAAATGACTGTTTGTAAACATTGTTCTTTTCATTATCACTGAAAAACTGTTGAAATGGTGCTTCCGTATTGTTTGTTATACAGTGATAAACGAAACAGCATTTATTTATCTCTTTTTTCATGCAAGGTTGTTATTCGCTGTATATTTTATATATAATGGAAAATTAATATTTTCTGAATATTTTGATTTTGCTGGTACAGAATGTATGTTAAATCATATTATTTTATGTGTGCACATATGCGGTGAAATTTTAATTCTGAATTAGGTAATTTTATTCATTCTTTTTGATTTCCAAATAATTTTATTCCGAATCGTTTAGCACACAGTGTAAATGAAGGATAACGAGGAAAGCTGGAAGATAGTTTACCATTATAATATCTGTATATATTTAATAAATGCTAGTATAAGAAATGTTAGTGAGTGTTATGATCGAAAATTTTCCAAAAATTGATCGTTTATAAGTGTTTGTGAATGTATTTAACACTGATGTGTGCTTATTCTGCCGTATAATATCACTGCATTATCGTAAATAGATTGTCTTTATTTAGAATAAACAGTCATACTTCATACTAAATCTGGTTTCTGTGTTAAAAGTGAAACTGTATTTTGTTTGAGCATTGAAACAAATAGGTCATTATTTATTCTGACTCATTCGAAGACTGTTTCAGTGGCTGATGTACAAATTAAAGATTGCCTTTAATAAATGTATATGTATATTGTGATTAAAATGTACTTTATTTTAATTACTCTGAAGTACACTTAAAAATAGAACACGCATTTTCATTTCTAGTAAATGTTCCCTTTTTTTAATTCCTTTGTAAATACGATAGCAGATGTATTTTTGCTTGTCTTCCGACGTTTTGTATTTCGAAGAGGCTTGTGTTCTGTGATCTTTTCTGACAATGCACGTACTTTCAACGTGCTGAACTTAGCTGAAACAAATTTGGTCAGTAATGAATCAGCCAGAAGTAAAAAAAAATATGCTGTTAACGGAATTAAGTGGAAGTGCATTGTGCAAAGAGCAGCCTGGTGGGGAGGCTTTTATAAATGCATGCTGTGTTCCGTGAAAGTCGCTTTGCGGAAAATCCTTGGAAAGTCATCTCTGACCACTGAGAAGTTGCAAACTGTAATCTTCCCTGAAAACTTCTCTATGAGACATTACATATCCAGTGAAACAACTATTGTTGCACATTTCAATAATCCCGTCATTTAGTTGTTCCTTCATAACTGCATTATATCTCTGAAATAATAATTCATCACCCTTAAACTTCTTTTCTAATGCAGCAAATCTTCTTGTCGCGATTACTAAATTACTAGACAAATTTTCTCGTAAAGTCTCAGACTTCCATAAAAGTGGTGACGCATACCTCCCATTTATAAATCGTAACTGCCTTTCGCATTCTTTAATATTATCCGAGATTTTCTCTTTTTCACACTCAAGAAAATACGATTCAGAAGCCCACAAACATTTCAAATCATTTTCCACCGAAGTACATGCGATCTTCAAACAGGAAGTAGAATTATGCAGACGATTTTCTGGAGTCTTCCCGGTGATAGTATCACCGAGTAGTGTCTTTTGAGTATATAAGTTTTTATTTAGTTTTTTTAACTTCCCCGATTACCGTCGAATACATAAAATCGGCGCCTAAGACTACCTGGACTGGTCTGTTACCTCGTAATGCTTCAGAAATTTCATAGCCATGTGGAGTTAAATCGTTTAATAATTCAGGTTTGATATTCGAATATATATGAACTCTGCTGATTTCATCAGTTACTAAAGCTTGAATATTTATGCTAGAATAAGAAGGATATTTGCTTTTGTGAGTGATATTACCGACTTCAAAATCCTTCTCATAAGGGTTACTTGTTCCGAAAGTATAAACTAAAAGCCTTTCTTTCTTTAAGGGCTGTACATTTAAAGCCCTTACTAAATCTTTTCGAATAAATGATTTCTGCGAGCCCGAATCAAATAACGTCAAGCGCTTAACCGTTTAAAATTATTTTCCACTTGTACGCAAGCAGTTTGAAGTAAAGTAGTGTAATTTTGTATATAGATTTGTGACTTAAATATAGACATCACAGCTTGTTTATCAGAACTCTGAACAAATTCGGCCTTTTCTGATGGTTTAATTTCCGATGTATTTTTGTTCTTTATTGTGAGGCAGAAAAAAGAATTATGCTGTAAACTCGGACAAATTTCACAAGGTTCTATTCTTACTTTACATTGCGAAATTAAATTTTTGTTAACCAAGCATCTATAACAACGGCCCTCGTTTTCTAGTTTGTATCGCTTTTGTTCATTGGTGAATGCTTTACACTTTAATCCGGAATGAGAATTAGAATTACAGAAGTTGCACGTATTCTTCACTACCGTATTTAATGCAGCTGATGTTGGAATATTGGTTTTAAATCTAGCCTGAGGTTGAAAGTTATCCTTTCTGTTTAAAATTTCCCGTGTCTTTAAAGAAAGCCCAGAAAAGTTCTTGCAGCTTCCTACATTCAGTTTCAAGTTGGATAAAATTCATCAGCTGATTTATATCCCTAGAACTTTTAGGATCTTTCTTGCGGTAAAATTCTATTACTAAATCCTGAGGTAACTTTTTTAATAAAATAGATATTAACAGATGAGCTTAATTTCTGGATGCAACTCCCATAGAATTTAAATTTCTTATACTAATTTCACTTTCTTCATACAATTTTCTAAGTGCGAGGACATTTGAAGGAAAAACAACTAATCAAGTGTTCTTGTTTACCGAATCGTTCTTTTAACAAATTCAAGCAGGATTTATAATTTTCTTCCGTAAGCGCGAATCTCCATACAATTTTGTAAGCATCACCCGAAAGAAACGATTTTAGATATATGAACTTGTCAATATTATTTAATGATCATTAGAGTCAATTGGATTTGAGAAACTATTAAAGAGTTCTTAAAATAAACTAGAATCGCCATTAAAAGTGGGAATGCGTAATTTAGGCAAATTAATAGAAGGTGATGTATTGCAAATATTCGAATTACAAACGTTAACATTCTGAGAAGATTTAAAATGTTCAGTTTCATGCCTTTTTAAGTTTGTTTTGATTTTGAATTTAACATTACTTATAGATTCATTATACTCGAGTGAACTTTGAATTTCCGTTTCGAACATTGTACTATCATGAATTAAGTCTTCAATTTTCAGGTTTAAAATTAGTTCATTCTGTTTTTCTTCTAAATTTAACAAAAATTCCGACAAATTCTCCTTAACTCTTTCATCTTTATTAATATCCAGACTATCAAAATCAGAGTCAATTCTATTAATTAATTTCGTGTCCACTTTTTTAATTCCTTTATAAATACTTCTCAGATAAGACTACACTGTGATTATTCTTAAACTTAACGGTCGCAGATACGCAGTTCTAGTTTAAAAAATGAATCATATATAGCAGGCTTTTAGAATGCGGTAACGTTAGCGACAACTTTTATAAAATACATGGAAATTAAATTATTTTTGAATGGGTCCTGTGGAAATAAATTGTCGATGAGAAAAGTATTTTCCACATCCAAATTATTCAAATACTCCTGTGAAAGTTACTCAATATACCTTTAAAATATTTGACGATGTATTACAAATATTATTAAGACAGCTATGCTTATTAAATTTTCGAGTTTACATCAAAGAAATATTAAAATAAAACGCATAAGCTTCAAGAGCTACCATTTTTTAGGAATGCTAAAATTTGCATTTAAAGGAATTAAAATTTTATCATTTCGCGAATCTTTTCTTCGCTTATAAGAAAATTAAGTGGTATAATTTTAGAATATTTGCAAGATTAACTTAGTACAAAACTAACTTCCCCTTTCTTCCTCCCAAAAACATTCTTTAGAAGGATAATGAAAAATGTACTGATAAAGGCATTTATGTCTTTTTAAAAATTAAAGGTTCATACAACTTTATAATAGCGTTAAATGTAATCGAAATTCTGTAGCCTAAAACCTTTATCTTAATTAATCCACAAAATATATCTAGCATTCCAAAAGATATTTAGTAGCAATCATTCGGAACAAAATATACAAAAAATACTTTTTAATGCAATTTAATTGTCATATTTAAAAACTTTGTGTTTGTAAATGTATAGTGTCTGTGGGGACCGGAAACCCACCGGAAGGATACTCTAAAAATGCGGCGAGCCGAAAATCTTCTCGAGAGGTTCGTGGTAGAGGAAGAGGGGTGGGAGACCCTCGGACCAGTCCCCCCGGGATGCTCTCCATCAAAACTAGGAGCGGAACGGAGCTAAATCGCACTGTCACCTGTAAGTCAAGGCTGTTGCCAACGACAAGCTTAAACTTGGGCTCCTTGCCACGAGGAATTTCGTGGACTTGAGCTGACTGTAGGTCAGTCTATCTACAACAAAAGTTTTGTGGAATAAACTCTAATTAACGTTTATTTTTCTAATCGGGGAAATAACTTCAAAAAACTTTTAACTAACCTTTTGTAGACACTATTAGATACTAATGAAGCTATATAATTTAGTATCCTGGCAGCTGGACGGGTTGATGGCAGAAGGCCTATGTTTTCTCTGCAATGCGTCACGTGAATATCAAATTATTCACTCGTAAGAAAGTCATAACAAAAAGCATCCGCCTTAACACAAGATATCCCACCGGAAGGTACATAAAATGGTAAAAGCGATGAGTGCTGCTTGTTGTAGCTGGGTTCGATTCCAGGCGAACAGATTGGCTGCAGGGATGCTTTCGTGGATTTCCCCGTGTACAGTGTGGATACGAGTCAGACTTCCTTGAAGGGTCCTCCACCAAGGCCCTCTTAGGCAGATAACTTTAGAGTACTTAACTGTAATTAAATAAACCAAACCAAACCTAACACAGGAAGCTGTCGAATCGTTTGCTGAATAAGAAATCTCTTAGAATTCTGCAGTTAATTTTCCTTCTTACTGACTATGTATTGATTAAGCGTTATAAGTACATGAAACTGGAGTACAGATTTTTAACTTGTTAAGTCTAAACACTTTCTCCTGATTCTTCATTAAAGAGCTTTTAACTGATGATTTCCGATTGAGCTACCTAACACTTACTTATAAATGTCTTTGGGGATCACTAAGGAAACTAGATTTGATTCGATTTTGTTTTGATATTTTAACTCGATTTCGTTTTGATATTTTAACTACCTTAAAATGTAAAGCAAATTCGGCAGTCTCTACTGCAGCTTAATACGTTTATGATTTATGTCTTTGTCTATGATTCCTCCCTAGAAACCTCAGTTACAGAAATGATTAATAAATAAATAAGTTGTATAATAATATTGTAATATTTTTAACAGAAATAGAAATGTAATTGGATTTATTAGATTATAGCAATGTACATAAGAGATATGCTGTTTCTTGTTATGTCATAATCCCCGGTTTTACAGTAACAATCTCCCTGGAAGGCATGACATCTTGGAATTAGTCACAGATATCATCAGTGACTGGATGCTACACTGGTGTGCAAAAATTAAGGACGAGACGGTTTTTTTCACTATAACTTTGTACAAAAGCTTTCCAAATCAACACATTTAATACCGTAAGATCCCCAATACGTAAGAACATGAGTAATGTAAGCAACACTTAGTAAAAGAGAAATCAGAGGGATAAAAAGAAGCTTTATTGAAAAAGTAGCATGGAGCGCAATGCGACTGAAGGCCGAAACATCCCTGTGATGGGTGTCCAGCAAGAAACATCCAGTCTTTAATAGGCGATATGATCTCTCCTGACTGCTAGGCAGGTTTCATATCATTTGTGCATGCTGGATATGTGGTTCTTAATGAGCTGTTGAGACACTGCTACCCGTTCCTCTTGTAGCACCAATCGCAGTTTCGGAATCGTTACTGGCGATAAGTTACGTGCTGCCACGGGTCTCCCTAGTAAGTTCCGTACATGCTTGACGGGATTTAGATCCAGAGACCTTCCCGACCAATCCATGTGTTCAATATCTTCACTCTCCAACAGCTCTTCGACAGTAACTGTGCGATGAGGTGGAGCGTTGTAGTTCATGAAGAGGAACTGAGGACCCATAGCCCTTGTGAAAAGACGCATGTAAGGAAGAAGAACCTCGTTACAATAGCAGTCCCAGGTGACGAACCTCCTTGGGAGATATGAAGGTCGGTCCGGCTACCAAGCATTATGTCTGCTCGAACGAGAACTCCGCGACCTCCAAAACAGTCCCTTTTGATGATGTTGAAGGGGTTATTGCGTGTTCCCCGCTCTGTCCAGATGTGTATGTGTCTAGAATCGCAACTCAGACTAAATCTGCTCTCATCTGTTAAGAGTACTCGTCCCCATTCATTGTCTCTCCAATTCCGGTGTTCCCGGCACCACAGAGAACGCCTTCTCCGATGGGCAGGCGTTAGAGGTACACACCGTACAGGGCGTCGTGCAAACAGACCACCACCGTGCAGTCTTCTGGCCACGGTAAGACGCGATATCGGTCGTCCAGTCGCCTATGTCATATGTCTAGCGATTTCTCCCGCTGTCTGCCGCATGTTTCTTCTGGGCTGTAAGGCAATATACCGGTCATTTGCGGGTGTGGTTCCTCGTGGACGACCACTACTAAAACCCCGGATAGCTGTTCCTGTAGCTTAAAATTGTTTCCACAGTCGTGAAACGATGCTGTGAGCAATTCCGAACTCTGCAGCCACACTTGTCACACTGCTGCCTTCCTCCAACGTCCCAATGATTCGACCTCGGGTAAAAGCGTCCAGATGTCGTCTAACAGATTGATTATTCGGCATTTCTCGCTGAGGCAGCAACTCGGTGTGATTTTAACTGCTATACGGCGTGCAATCTCTTTGCCAGAAATACTTATCTTACACCGACAACATGCTTTATACTACTCAGACACTCCCCCATTACGTCTACCTGCATATCTGCGCATGTGCTACCGTACATCACCTTACTTAATCTCCTGACTGGTCTTTCTGTCCGCTCTGCCTCTTCGTTCAGCTAATATGCTAATTTTTCGACTTCGTCCTCAATTTTTGCACACCAGTGTATATTGATATGCTGTTCAAACTGATGAGCTGGTTTAGTCACTCGTTGGTAAAAAAATAAAAAAAGTACTGTATGATTTTCAATGAAATATAGTGAAACAACTTAAGGAAAATAATTCTACAAAAAATTAATGACATCTGGAGAAGGGAATGCGCTTGCTAAAATAATAAACGCGTGTTTGTAGGCACAAAAATAATTAAAACGCGTAAAATTAAGTAAGGTTAAAAAAGAAACATTGCTACTGCAAAGAATGTGTTTCGAATGTAAAAAAAGGTATTAATACTCATTATTAGCATTCTTAATTAATTTAAATGAAGTGTCTTGCGATCACTGATTATGAAGTTTGTAATGTTTCGCCTCTTTTATAACTAAAAGACTTAAACAAAAGTACAGCACTTTTCTCAGCTTGAATTTCTTAAAATTCCTTTGAGGTCATATTTAATTTAAGAAAAAGTGAAATTTCTTGCATCTTTATTGATAGAAAATTGAATCTCTAATTTCGAGTATTGTTATATCTTTGATGACTTGGTCTTATGAAGCAAAATTGCAATTAAATTATAATAGATCACAATGCTAAAAATGCTGCATTTTCAGTCAATTAAATAAGAGTATCTTTTGGCTTGAAACGTTTTTTTTGTTCCAATGGCGAGCCCTGAGCCGACTTCGGCTTGGCCACTGCTAAGGCCACAAGTGGTGGTCACTTTATTATGGAGGCACCTAATAGGTGGGCCACCGTTGCCTGCTATGGAAGGACGGATAGTTACAGCCATGCCTTCTTTAGGAGTCGAACCCAAGCCCTTTGGTATCGCAGCCGGCTCCCCTAACCACTATACCTTCTGGGCGGCTGGCTTGAAATATTAATCTACGTATTTAATTTAAACAGGGAATCAATTGCACTGACTACCTAGAACGCCGAAAATGCTAGAACTGAGCCTGTCTGCAATATAAAGCAAATTGCCTCCGATTTCTCTTCCGAGATTCCCCACGTCCGGAACTTATTACGTCATGTGCCTTTTGGCTTTATTTCAGAAGCCGGCAACATTGCAGTCAGCAATAGGTCAGTATATTATCGAGTCGAAGTTGTAGACAAGAAAATGAAACTGAAACTTATTGCTTTTTGTGAATGATAAAATAATAAATATTTTAACTATAAAAAGTCGCTGATAGGTTTCACTGAAAATTTTGCAAATACACTCTTTTGCAAAAAACTCGAAGCACAGAGAAGTACTTTTGCGATCGTGACGAAATTTGGTATGCAAAAATATCTTTATCCAACATGCAAAAGATCAAAGTTTCAAGGCAAATAAACAGGAATTGCGATCATAGCGCGCATTTCTAGTGCGCAATTCGCAAAATATAAAACCAGTACCAGAGGCGGAAAATGTATTTTTTTTTGTTGCTGCCATTGTAATCCGTTAAGAAGCAACTAAAGATGCCATTACGACGAAGACCTTATAGACAACTAAATGACTTCGGACGTGGTCGCATTGTAGGGTTTCTTGAAGTTGGTGGTCATACCGAACAACAGGCCACCACCTGCAGCGTACATACACTGCTGTGCAAAGATGTTGGCAGCAGTGGTTGCTGCAAGGAAATGGCCGACGAAATGAAGGCTCTGGAAGGCCAAGGAGCACAAATGAGAGGCAAGATAGGATGATTGTTCGCCAGGCCCGAACCGCCGCAACGGTATCATTGTCGACTATTCAACGCATTACAGCCACGTCTATACCTCCCGTGGCACCGTCCACCATCTCACGGCGCATGTCTGAGGCGAGGTTACCCTCACAAGGGCCTTTAAGACGTTTGCCTTTGACCCCACAACATCGGCGGAGTCGTCTGGAGTGGTGTCGCAGCCGATCATCATGGCTGCTATCGGATTGGCATCGATGTTAGCGATGATGTTAGCGATGAGCGGTGTTAGCGATGAATCCCGCTTCACTCTTGAAGCAGATGATCACCGTGTTCGTGTCTGGAGAGGACGGGAGGGCTTTTTTTGTTACGAGACACTAAGACATGTTTGTTGCTAATATGCATATCAAAGTGATGCATATGTTACCATTAAAGTATATAATGCAGTTATTTCATAGAATACCTAGTTATTCCATGAAATAACTGATCGTGTCCATTAAAAAGTGTAATATGTTAATAATTTGACACTTTAACTAGTTATTCTATGAAATAACTAGATATTCTATAAATTAACTAATGAGACACAGTTAAAGTGTAAAATAAACAATTTATCTAAAATGAAATACCTAGGTATTCTGTAAATAAACTAATGATAGAAAATAAAATGAAAAAGAAGCAATTTATCTAATTTATGCAGCGTATAAACGGTATTTATGGAAACGTACCATAAAATCATTTGTTACAACAAGGATTACTAAAATGACACTTGGAATTACATTATTTCTAAAACAAAAACATTTTTTGTTGACACACTGGGTTTTACATGAACATTCCATATTGTTAAACGAAACGTAAATGTACCTTATACTAAAAAGCGAGATATATGACATAGATTATTTTACACTTTAACGGGCTGCAGATCGTTATTCTGTGAAATAACTAGTTAAACCATGAAATACAAGAGAGTTGTACACTTTAACGGACACGATCAGTTATCTCGTGGAATAACTAGGTATTCTATAAAATAACGGATTTCATAATTTAAAGGTAACACATATATTGTAAAATGAAGATAAAAATATGTTTATTTTCATTATATTTCGTGCATATTTAATCTCATGATCTTTATATCTTAACATATGTTGCATTAATTAAATATACCATTTTTCACAGTCAACCTTATACTTGGCGTACTTTGTATATTCAAGAGTCTAACTATTTTATGTTTTGAATCGTAATAAATAAATATTCAGAGCTGCCTTTTAACCATTTAGTAAAGTGTTCTTTGGTTTGTTCAAGCTGCCGACATCTCCGATCCAAAAATTAAATCTTACTGTTCTCTATATTAAAAGTCTCCAAAACAGAAACTTCTGCTTTCATTCGTCAACAACATTTGGCGATATTTGGTGATTGGCAAAATGCCTTTCTCTAGGTTTCTGCTAATGAAAAGGTTCCTGCTTTTTGCTTTCCTTTTTGAAGTAATGAGAACGATTTTCATTAAGAGATAATGCTATGGCTGTAATAGAAGTATTCTTTCCCAAGATTCACTTACTTTACTAAAAATATATAACCATATTTTAGTTTCAGTATAATAGCTCAGTTTTAGTATACCTATATGTTTTGTTGAAGAATTATGTTTTTCGGAAAACCAAAAACAGCCCTAACGACTCATCAGTTTGTCAGTAAATATTCTTTAACTTGACCGGTACTACATGTATGAAGCCAACTAGAAGGTAGGTAGGTGACGGAAGACGGGGACGCCTGATGGCTACCAGAGATAAACAGGCATGTGTCCCTCGCCTTCCACTATCTAATGGCAACAACTCCCTATGGCCTCAAGAGACCAAATCGGGAGCTTATTCAGAGCGCAGGAGTTTACATGGCCAAACAGGGGCGACTTATTGACATTGCTTGACTAATTACATAATTACAGGTATGAGACTTGTGGGACAGATTTACAGATGAGGGGCTCAGAGCTGAGTACTAAATATATGAAAATTCAAAAACATAAAAATGTCCATAAAACACACACACAAGAAAAAAAAAGGAAGAGATGCACTTGATTAACACTGAAGACTTATGACAAATAAACACACTTAAAAATAATAATATTAATAATATACATATGCCACATGTCAGATACAAATTTGGCCTCATGGACCACATATATTGTACATTGAGGGGTGAGTTTACAGACGAGGGGCCATGATGTGGGATTAACATGTGTTGCTGGCATTGACATGGGGGACATGGTGAGGTCCCGGCGAATATGTATTTGTGGAGTGCATAGGTTGCTGAGTATGTAAGCACGCTACATGTTAGTAGCACAGGGGGATGTGCATGTTGACTTCTGTGAGTGGCGGACGTTGTGGGATTATGCAGCGTCGCATATATCTTGGCCCATAGCTGCATTTTTAAAGTCCTCTTTGAAAGTATCCATCCTCTTATGACCCACTAGAGGTCTTGCGGGTAAAATTGCTGAACACAGATAATATGTTCAAGATTCAAGTCCCGGCAAACGGGTTGGTTTCAATGGCGTTTCGGTGCTCTTTATAACGTATAACATAAATACGAGATAGTTTCCCTGAGAAAGTCTTCAATGAAGACATCCGTACTCTTAGCCAAACAGCCCTCGTATACTTCGCCATAAACTAATAAATTCAAATCTGTTGCCTTAAGCAGGTAGCCCTCGTGTGCTTTGCCATATTTAAATTTTAAAAAAAAGGTTGGTTTGGTCAATTATAAAAGAGAAGGCGAAGATTATCTCAGGCGATAGATGCCTTTATGGAGGACTTTCTAAAGGGCACATTACACTTTTTACGTTACAAACTGCTAAGTGTTTCACTTGACTTCCTGAAGTAAAACACTAAAGGCAATTCTAATAAAAAATATAGACTGCAATTTTGTTAAAACTCTTCTTCAGATTATTAGTGAGCTAGATTAACCCTTTTGTGATAGAATTACTATATAATAAAACTGGACGAATTTTAGACGCAAAAAGTGACTCATAAAACAAGTAAAATAAATGTTTAATAAGAATTTGTTTGATGATGGTTATACAGATTTAATAACATGCGATTTGTTACATTATACAAATCAGACATTCGTCTATTTTTACATCAAACATGAGTATGTGATTCCACCACTTTCTTCCAACTCTACCAAAAGACGCAAGTCTTAAGATTATCACAAAATTTCAGCTGTTTTGTTTCAAGCCCCGGTAAAGTAACACAGAATACGTTTAAGCTAGTCAAAATTATTCCTTGAATAAGGAGCAGATTTAACAAGCTTTTCAACAACCTTAGGAAATTTGCCCTTTTTTGTTCAGTCCTTTATATTTAACATTACTTTTCTCGTATCATATCCGAGAACTACATAGTTTCTTTTTTTTTCTTTTTCTCTTTTGGGGGGCGGAGATAATTTTTGAAATAAACTTTTGATGTAACCCTTGCAGTGCAGTTCCTTTCCCCATTCATTATCTAATTGCCTAAAATTCTAGTATTATCTATAAGACAGGATAAAATACTAGGACGTCACAATCCTAGAAGTATTTTCCAGTATTTCCTAGTATAAGTCCAGGTATAGTCCCGTTGTACTACTGTAGTAAATACTGTTCTTAAAATACTAGGACGTCACAATCCTAGAAGTATTTTCCAGTATTTCCTAGTATAAGTCCAGGTATAGTCCCGTTATACTACTGTAGTAAATACTGTTCTTAAGGAAGGGAGACTACAGATTTATGTAGCATTAAACAAGAAAAGGTTTGTAATTATATAACAATATATCAGTGCTGTTACTATTGTATTACTATCCGTTTTACAAATGTATATGTATAGCGTTAATAAGACAAGGGTCGAAAAATTTATCTCATAGGTACTGCTTGATGACTGGAGGCGAAAAGAAGAGAGTGTAAACCTTGGATGCCAAGTATGAGCGCTTGCTTTTTGTAGGTGCTTAACGCTTTTTTTCTCTTTGAAGTTCTAAGTATGTATGAAATGCTTCAAACAACGCTTACTTTCAATAGGCGTAGTCGAGCTTTTTGTACTTTTGTTAGAGTATATACACGATACTCTTACAATGTTGATTAATCAATGAGAAAAAAATGTTTTTCATTTACAAATAATTTTATCCCTGGTGTTAAGGACGTCAGAATTATGTTAAATGAGTAGTAGGGGCATAAAATATTCATAGGTAAAGAAGCATTTACCTAAATCTTATGGAGCTGTGTAGTAGCGGAAATTTATAAACTTTTCAAATATTTTCTATTCCATATGTGTGTCTTTTGCAAAAGGATGTTTTTATTTATTTATTTATTTATTGTTGTGATACCTTTCGGAGGACATATAGCTAGGAATGATTGCATTTGCACTCTTAACTGCAGCTTATTTTTCTGCTCTTATTACCTACCAAATAAGTCTGAATATTTAATTTATCTCAATATTTTAATAATTTTCTTTCATTTTATGAGTTTTTTCAAGTAATAAATGAAAGGAACGTGTTGTTACATAAGATGAAAAAGGTGACAGTCTTCGTAATATCTGTTAGTAAATCTTTGTGGCACTTTGTTTTGAAGTGTTGTTTTAATGCTTTTTAACTTAATTATAAATTTAGGAAACGAACTAAAGTTATACTTAAGGTTAGCTATTGAGTATCAATACTTCAAAATGAATACATGTAGAACGGAAAATTAATTTCGCATTTTCTTCAAATTTGAATCTCAGTTGTGCAGCTGTAAAAGGAAATCATACATTATTAGAGAAGAAAACTTCCTACTTTTCTTATGTTCGTAAATGATGTAATCCTCAATTCTTATTTTCAATAGCTCTAAAGTTAAATGCAATGATAATTTTAATATTACTTAAAATGTGATGATTTTTATCATGTGTGAAAAAGCTCTCTATTTATAAAGAGTAATAACCTGAAACCTAGTAAAAAGGTTTTCAATTTACGTAAGCAATTATTAACACAATGAGAGAAAATTCTCCATTCGATGGAATAAAACTTATTACACGAAACCTCAAGAGTAGCCGTATCACCTGTAGGAAATCGTTTAGTACAATCTACGGTTGCCGATAATACACTGCTTCTGCTACTAAAAATATGCAGATATTGAGGTATATTGTGAGCCTGAAGAGGTTTAAATTTGAACCTATAATATATGAGGAAAGGAACTCTACAACCTATTACGTTAACAAGTATTTCTGTTCAGAGTGAAGCTTGTTTTATACACCACTAGCTAATTAAAATACTAATACGTGAAATTCTTTCTTAAACTTATGCACGAACTATTTACGATTTGTACATATGTTTAAGCTAAGCTTTTAAAGTCATTAACATTTTAGGAACATAAATACAAAACTTGAAAAATTAGATATGAAACAAAAGTTTTAAATTTAGACGTCTTCGCAGGAAGAAAATAGCAGATATTAAAATGTCAGTAGAATTAGTTTATTACAAAATACCCGATATGCCATTTCTTTCTAAGAGATATCTAATAGAGTACAGCGTTTTGTTAACATTTAGGAAGAGCGAATTCCCGCTCAAGTTATCAGTTTCTGTCCGATTCAAAATCTGCCTCTCTGATTTGGTCTGATTCAATCCTTGTTTACGAAATATGTCCGCAGAACACAAAGATAAATGACTTTAAGAGTTTATTTAAGAAAGGATATCAATGATTTGGGTGAAAGCTCAAGCAATGTTTTAATTCAATGGCAGCATATTTATTTAAGTTCGTTGATCATTCATATATTATGAATAATAAAATGTTGTCAATGATTATATACAAAAATAATGCGGTTACATGAAGTACATTTAATCAGTAAAAAGCAACAATTATTTCATAAAATGCAAATTTACATTAAATAATGTATTTTTCTCCATCAATAAGATTCTGAGGAAAAGGAATTTAATTTAAAGCTTGTAATTGTTTCCTTTTGTTCCCGAAAATAGTTAATTCTGAATGAATCCTGTGTGAGAATTTTTTTAATATTGTATAACATTTCTCGTTTAAATGAAACGTAATTCTACCAGATTTACAAATAACTCTGAGAATTATTCTGGCAGCATTATTATTTTCCTTTACTGTACTTTGCACTTCAGTTCAATGTACTAAATACACTTCAATCCTCTTTAGATATTTCCATTTGAAACTTTAGTAATGCATCTCTAATAAAATGAAAAGCTTAATGCTTTATTAGTAGTATTTACATTCATGACAAAAACTGTATACTTAACGTAAGATTTAGCTGTTGATTTCATTTATAATTTTTATCTTTCGCCTTAGCGGGTATTGTAATCCTTATCTAAAGAATACCTTAAAATGCAGTGATATTACTTACCTATGACTATCAATTTGTATATCTCAACTAAACACGATCCCATGTTTTAGTACTTAAGTGAATAAAAAGAGAGTTAAATAATTTTTAGTGTTTTCTGTTTTCAAGTTTCCTTCAGTAATCTGGTATTTATAAAAAAATTCTAAAAAAGAAAATTCCTTGACAATTTATGTTATGACCTGTTTTTATGTATATCTGAAAGAGTTTTGAGAGCTGCCTTTGTATATCGAAGTCCTAGGGTAGTTGGGGAGTCCCTCAGGCGTGGTACAAATCCCTGATATCCAGGTATAGGAGTGCGTTCTTTACTTCTGTAAGTAGAAGGTTTTCTATCTTTTAGAAAGTCTGAAAGTTCTTCCCTATACGGTCGTTCTGAAGTTGTTATCCGTTGAATGCGGTTATCCTGTTCTGTATTCATTTCTTCAGTTTCACCATCGACTGAGCTGTCGGAATCTAGATCAACAGCGTTTTCTTTATTGTCTATTATTTCATCTTCATATTTCTGTTCCAAGTCTCGAGGTGTTAGTTCTTTGTTTTCTACAGTATTAGCGGAAGCCTGAGTTGGTAGCGATTGAGTTGTTTGCGTCTGAAGTGGTTGCGCTTCGGCTGTTTGCGCCTGCACCTTCGATGCTTGCAATTTAGGATTGGATTGCTCTACTTTATTAGAAGGTTTACTGGCTTCGAGACACCTGATAGCTGCTTTGCTATAACGAATTCCCACTGCATTTGGTGATGCCTTCAGATGTGGAATATAACCTTTATATCCGGGAATATATGTTTTAACGTTATCAAGATACGTAGATGGAGGTCTTTTATAAATAAGTCTCCAATCATTCTCGTTCGAATCCCGCTGCTTTGGTTGAGGTCTGTGTCTTGGTGTATGAAGTGGTCGTTTGTCAAGTAACTTTTTGGGAGAATTTCCTGTATCATCTTCATTAGTTACTTCTTGTTTTTTCTGGTGGTGTTTTTGTTCATGTAGAGCATGAAGACTTCTTTCAACTGCTTTTATGTATCGAATACCTAAGGAAGAAGTAGATGTTCGTACACGGGGAACAAAACCTTGGTATCCTGGTATAGGATAATTATTCGCATACGTTGAAGGGGGTCTGTTGTCAAAGTATGGGTCGTCTTTCTGTTTCTTTTCCGTTATTTGTTGCAGTGCTGAAGTGAAATGATGCCTGGATATTGGAAGTACTGCTGCTGATTTCGGGTGAAAAGTTGTTAACAGGGTGTCCACTTCTTGGGAAAACGTCTTGCCAGGATTCACATACTGTCTTCCCGGTAAATGACCTAAATATTAAAAATACGTAATCAAATAAGAATAAAAATATCAATTTTAAAACATTAAGTAAGTCATAAAATATATTCTAAATGCTAAACAAGTGAAATTTGACAATATTATTATTCGCTAAAAAAGCTTAGTTACAATAGAACAGTTGCAAATTAAATGAAACAAATTGCTAAATTTAAAAAACGATTAATTTAGAATTGCGAGTTTAGACATTTAAAAACTACCAAGTCTGATACTTTCCTTTGAAAATTAAACATTTGGAAGTATTGTATTTATTATTGTTATAATAAACATATTAACGATTAATATTTTATCATGATATACTCTGTAGTCTTATTGAAAGCTTGTTAGTAAAAAGGTTGGCTTAGTTTTCTCGAGCATCAGAATGAGTTTCGAGGGTATTCGTTAATTTTTTCTTACGAGTATTACTTCAAAATTAAATAAATTACACAGTGAAATTATGATTATTAACTCGGGTAGACTTCATATCGCGAATGCCATTCGCAAGAGTATTATGTCAATGCTTTTGTTATTGTCTGCGGCGAATAATAAATGTGTGTGTCGAATGACCAATTGCAGTTGATACTCTTTTGAATTTCATTTCAATAGCTCGTGAGTTTAAAGCAAATCTCTGTTATGTTTGGCTTTTAGTCACAGACTCTACGTTTGCTTATGAGTTGGTAGTTATTTTTGTATTAACTAAAATAAATAGAATACAAAAAACCTAATAATAAAGAAATCTTTTAGCACAATGAAAAGTTTTTACTTATTGATTATCCGTTTACAAATTACATTAATAGTTGAATACTAATTCATTTTTAGTAGTATGTTAACTAGATTTTTTTAAGTAAAGCTGAATATTCATATAGAAAATAAAATCCTCTAGACCAATCTTGCGATCCCTTAATTAATATTTCACTAGCATTTTGACATAATTGCTCATATTTTATCTGCAACTGATATACTGGTTAAATAGTTTACAGTAAAAATCTGTACATTCTTCCAGCAAAGGTCTTTAAAGTTAGGATGTCTGCTAGGAAAGTTCTTTAAAGATAAGTTGCACAACTAAGTTTAAGCCACGGAAATCTATTACCCTGAGAATACAGCAAGATACCCTAGAAAATTGTATTTGGTAAGCAAATAATAGCACTTTTTTATATATATATTGTCAGAGAGCTTTGAAATATTATCTTAAAGCCATATTTAGCATTGAAGGATAATCACCCAAATCAAATTTCTATAACCACTTCTACTAATAAAAGCAACTGTGGTGACGGTCGCTTTTAAGATTAACTCTCTATTAGGCAGAAGGAGTAGGTTCGTAAGAATGTTTCGACCAGCACGATGATTTACCGACCTCTACCCAATTTTGGGGAGGCAGACTTTTTCAACTCTTTAAGCGGAAGAGAGTGTATTTGAAACTATATAGAGGCAGACTGTTTCAACTCTCTAAGCGAAAGAGAGTGTATTTGAAACTATATAGAGGCAGACTGTTTCAACTCTCTAAACACACAAGGGTATATTTGAAACTATATATATCACTGGTCCGGAACTAAAGAATAAGGAGCATGTTTCATACATGTTGTGCCAGAACGTTGTGTTATGCCTTCCAAAGCCACGACCTAACACATCACAGATCTCAGCCAACACAATAAACGACCCCAGGGAAAGGGAAAGGGTGGAAGATAAGAAACAAAAGACACAGTGATTCTACATAGTTTTGAACTGAATGTTTCTTACAAATCCAGTCATAGCTATCACACGATAAATGGTGGCAATGAATACCAACACATCTCAAAGTACATTTGAAACATCTGCTGTAAAGAGGAAGAAGGTATATGGTTACTTTTATTAAAATGTAATGTACTAACTCATTTCTTAGTAACCGTTGGAGGTAGTCGGACAACTCTTTGGTTAGAAGTTTCACAATCAAGTTAAATTCTAAAATAAACTATTTAATAAATAGAGTAAAAACCAGCCTACCCGACTTTCTAATAAAGACAAATGGAAAAGACAAAATAATATGATAACTGATTAATTAAAAAAACCTAAGAAAGTTTGAATAACCTTTAGTTTTTATTTTATGCAGGCAATCGTCTGAATAATTAGAAGCAGTGCAGTTTTTTAACATGATGCAATTATCTTCAAATGATTTATTTGCGCAATAACATATAACCATTTTTAATAGTGCTCCTTGAAATCTGGATAAGAAGACTACTTTCTCTCTTCTAAATGCACCTCACTTTAACGTACAACATACTGAGAGCATTTTAGAATTTATCATAAACTTAAAAACTGGAAACAAAAACTAAGAAACTAAAGAGGGGGACAACAGTTTGACTTCTAAGGAAATAAGCTCTATGAGTGTAATGAAATAAGTACAGTATTAGAAAGAACGTAAATAAAAAAATTAATACAGATAAAGTTAGTTTCTTCATATCTATGTGTTTAGTTACTTCAGTTTTAAAATTCTGTTCACATAATGTCTGAATAATAGCGACATATAATTATTGTTATCGAAAGAAATCTGTTAGAACTTGAGTGAACCAAATTTTAATTTAGACTGACGAGACAAAACATTATGACCATCCCCACATTTTTCAATGAAGTCGTCTGGATGACGTGGAGGAAACGGGATTAAGTAGGAATGGTATTTAACTGTTGCTGGAGAAAGTAAGGAATCATTCTTGCTCTTACTTTTGTGAGTGACTGGGAAGACAGCTGATCTAAGCTTATTTGATAGAGGGCTCGTTAAATGACCCCAAAATTGGGAGCGAGTATCTCCCAAACTGCACAACGGATAGGTTGTCCACGATCTGCCGTTCTTACTAATTATGCAAGGTGGATAAATGACGGAAAAACCAGCAGTAGATGCCAAGGTGTTGGATGTCTACGCATCATCAAAGAAAAAGGACGTCGAAGACTGTCCCGTTGGTATAGCAAAAGCAGCGCCAGACAGTGGCTCAGCTTACTGCCCAATATAATGCATTTCCAACTGTAGGTGCTTCGGAACACAAGAGTTCAGAGGACCCTGTTAGCATGGAACTGCGCAGAAGCCGTCCTAATCGTGAGCCTCTGTTGACCAAGTATCATTGTCAACTACGCCTACGGTGGGCCCGGGAACATTAGAGACTGAACCATGGATAAGTGAAGCATTGAGTCTGAGATTGATCCATGGAACCATGGAAGACAGTTGCCTGGTCGGATGAATCACAGTTTCTCATTCATCATGCCGATGGTCGTGTTAGGGTACCCCGTCTTCCAGGCGAACAGTTGTTCCCCCCGTACAGCAGGTCATACACAGGCTGGTATTGGCTATATTATGCTTTAGGAGACGTTCCCATGGGCGGCTGTGGGACCCGTGTTCGTGGTATAACAGGCCATGAAACCTGCGAACTAACTGAACTAACAGCGGATCAGTTGCACCTTTAAATAGTGTCTGTCTTCCCAGCTGGAAATGGAATCTTCCAGCAGGGCAATGCCCCCTGTCACAAGGCTCGAATTGTTTTGGAGTGATTCGAGGAGCATCACCGGATCGTAATCCGATAGACAACATTTGGAATCTCATGGAGCGGCAGCACAGAGCTCAAACGCCTCCATGTCAAAATATCTTGACTTCGCGTGACCACTCCGTAGACATGTGTTAGAACCTGTCTCCAGCCATCTGCCAATAACTTCTCGCCTCCATGCCAAGCGGAGTTGCAGCAGTTTTGCAGGCCAAAAGGTCGTGCAACGCGTTATTGAGTAGGTCATCAAAATGTTTTCTCTTCAGTCTAAAAGGCGAAACATTCCTTAACAATGAAGCAGATTTAGATGCCCTAAAATACCTAAAAATAATCAATATAGACTGAATCTCTTGAGACAAAACTTCAACGTTTATTAATAATTACCTCCATAATCTGATGCACGAAAATGCTTACTGATAACCTGCGCTGAAAATCACCTAAATATTTTCTTCTGACCGCTTTTGTGAGATTTCTAAAAGTCAATTAAGGCTAAGTAATCAGTTTCCTGAGATTTTACAAAGGCTTTGTGAAGAGAATATTTGGTACTTACGTATTATGACGACTACCTAGATATCTCGCCAAATCCGGCGACCTTTGTATGTTATACAGGTTAAGCCTAACATTGGTTATAAGCGGTATTTGAACCTGAGCCCTTCGCACGGCAGTCGGCGACGCTAACCACTATACCGGTTGGGCGGCTATAAAAAAAGGTTAACCCTAATATAGGTTATAGAGGGCGCTGAAATAAACAAGCGCCTGGCCCCAGCCACCACCCCAAGCTCTTATTGGACACTACTTGTGATGTAATAGAGTGACGAAATGAATTCCCCGCGGCATTTTTGTGCGCGAAAAGCTTGCTTTAATTGCAAATACTCTGTTACATTCCACAAATTCACATTTATACAAAACATAATTAAGACCAAAAAAGTATAAGTTCACCTAACTCACACAAAACCGATAATAAAATCTCTTCAACCTAACGTCATAAACGGCAGCCAATAAGAACAGGGGTGGTGGCTGGGGCCAGGCGCTTGTCTGAAACAAAGAGTATTATCTCGCACTAGTCCCGCATTTGCTATTACCACAGCTTTTTTTGCTACATTTACGCCGATTATTACGTTTAGGTGAAACACGTGAAACTTTTTGCGATTATTTTTTCCGAATGGATATCAACATTTTTCAACTTCCTTCAAATGAGGAAGAAGCGATAGACTTCTTCAGAGAGGCTGGAATTTTACCTAAAGAACGCATTTGTAAAAACGGCCATGATATGAAATTTTATAATTCAGGATTTTATTGGAAATGCAATGTCAAAAATTGTCAACAAAAGTTTGGTGTTCGAACTGGTACGTGGTTTGAAAACAGTCGTATTGAATTTTTAAAAGCTTTAAGATTTATTTACTTTTGGGCATATGAACAGTCGTCCATTAAATGGTGCAAACATCAGTTGGATTTATCCGATAAGACGGTTATTGACTGGAATAATTATATGCGGGAAGTGTGTGTGAAGGATTTGGAGGATAATCGAAAGATTAAAATTGGAGGGCCCGGAATGATTGTCGAAATTGAGGAAAGCCTTTTTACGCGTCGAAAGAATAATCAAGGTCGTATCATGCCACAACAGTGGGTCTTCGGTGGAATTTGCCGAGAAACAAAAGAAACATTTCTAGTCAGAGTTCCAGACCGGAAAGCGACAACATTAATGCATGAAATCCAAAATAATATTGCTGAAGGCTCAACAATAATGTCAGATTCCTGGCCTGGATATCAAACAGAAGAGCTCATTGCTGCCGGTTTTGAACATTTTAAGGTGAATCATCGATACAATTTTGTTGACCCATCTACACAGACTCATACGCAACATGTTGAAAGGATGTGGGGTTCCCCAAAATGGAGGAACAAGCGACAACGTGGGACAAGCCGCCATCATTTGGATACCTATTTAGCTGAATTTATTTGGCGGAAAAAGGAAGAAAAGCCTTTTGATGCTATTTTGAAAGCTATTTCCCGCCATTTTCCTTATCATTAACGTCAATATTTTCTTTTAACCAGTTTTAAGTAAGTTAACTATATTGTGCTGCCATCTGTTATTTAAAGTTAACACTAAATGCCTCTCAATTTTTTAAAAATTTGTACGCATATTATGTATCAAAAATATAATTTATTTATGTAACTTTCACTGAAGCTTATTCAGAAGTAAGTTTAATAATTGTTAATTATCATTTACAGTAGTAAAAATAAAAAAGATTAATTTTTTCTATTCGTATTTGGTATATCATTTTTTTATATGTATACATATATATATATATATTCGGGATTTTAGTATTTTAAGTTTTTGTTCTTTTATAATTGGGGCTTGCATTTTTAAAAGAATTTAAATTAATTTGCTTTGATGAAGTTCTTTTATTTAATTTATAAACATAAACTAAAAAATGCCAATGAAGATTTTTATCTCCAAATGTCGCCAAGGTAGTCGTCATAGTACGTAAGTACCGAACTTTTTCTTATCGCATTAACATTATTTATATTAAAGAAAGTGCGAAAACTTTAAAATGTAATTGTTTTCCAATCTTGATTTCGGATCCTAATGTATCTTATTAGATATCCAGCTTCACATTCTGTATAAATACTGGACAGTGTGTGCACAAGAATAACTTGGAATAACTTAGTGGACTTAATAATGATTTTCTGAATGAAAATGTTGTGCAGAATAATTTTCCGTTATATATGATATTAAAAAAAATCTTGTATGATTTTTGAAAAAATTTTCTTTGAATACTATTCAACTAATTACCATTGGCAATTTCCGCAAAAGAAAGAGGCAATATTGTTATTATCTTATTAGTTAGTTTAAGAGCAAAGATTCTGTAACACAACTTCTTTTCCCAGTATTACTATTTCCAATTTCATTGTGATTTAAGTATATGACAATTTTTAAAACTTTTTGCGGAATTTCGCGGAACATTAATTTTTAAAACTTACTCTGGTCATTTTAGTAAATATCACAAAGCTTACGTAAATATATCGCATGGTTTAATTTATTTAATTACGAAAAAACACTCAAGACCTATCTGCCTAAGGGGAGAGATGTCTTCGTGGAGGACTTTCTGAGGAAGCCTGGCTCATATACACGTTATACAAACAAATAAAACCACGAAAACGACTACGCAGCCAGGCCGTTCGCCGGTATTCGAACTCCGGATTGAACTATCAGTTTTCAGCGACTTTATTGCTTGGCCGCTGGTGAGCAGTATGTCATATGAACAAAACGAAATAATAGAAATTAAAATTTAAACATGCAAAAAGCTTTTTCTACAATAACTCAAAAGCGAAATTTACAGAATACTGAAGTACCGTAGGATGCTTCAGTTCATAAGCTAAAATACATGATGAGGTATTTGCTAATAATTTCTTGTTATTTCTTAATGAAATGTTTAACTGAGTACACTTATAAAATAAGAAACAAAGGCAAAACACGAAAAAAAAACAAAATTATTTAATAGATATGCGTGAAAATGATCCAAGACATTGGTGGCATAACTGGATCACATAGCAAACAATAAAGCAAAGGCGTACAAAAACGCATGTACGTATTACGATCTTTGCATCACGCAACACCAATTTGGTCGGAACAATGGGCAATGGAAATACCATGCTAATAGCGGATATGATACCTTCTAGCTGAAATGCATGCTTGACAGCGGCGAGGCAAACTGGCAATAATGTCGTTTATCGCTTGTTATGGCAGTAGCGCCCATTCCTGTAGTAATGCACGTCGGACCTCGTAGGGGGTGTCTGGAGGCACACCACGACCTGCCATCCATCGTCCCAAAGTGTCCCACACATGCTCTATGGGATTCAGGTACGGTGATCTAGCAGGCCACGGCAGATGTACAATGATTTTCACTTACCAGATAACGCCACACCACTTGAGCTCTAAACGATCGGGCGTTATCGTGTATAAATATCGCATCGGTACCCATTGAAAGAAAAAGAGGGTGTAGAATTTCATTGCGAGAATAGAACCACCAGGAATCTCGTGCGGCAGTTCGTTGCTATTCCAGCACCTACAATAAAACTCCTCCTCTGTAATGGTATTTTTCTGTTTGGCGCCCGATAGCTTGTTTCTGGTTCTCCGCGATATCATTGCCCTTTGGAAATTGTTCTGTATGTTAAATCGAGACTCATCCATAAAGAGTACATCGCCCTACTGCTCTAGTGTCCAACTGTGGTGTTAACGGGCTCAATTCAACCGTGCTGTGACGTACGATTTGACAAAGGAGCATTAAGTCCACCTTCATACATTTGACGCGATACATACTGGAGCGATACGGCCCGTCTTGCAGCAGTAGACAGATGCGGCGCCAGCTGTCGTGCTGTTAATGATCTACGGCGTCTTCTACAAAGCAACAGGAAGCGATCGACTGTCGTTGTGGTATTGCTCCGGCGTCCAAATCCACGTCTTTTACAGGGATTTTGATATTTTCAGTGTAACGATTCCACAGCCTTTTGATGACAACACGAGGCACATTCAGCTAGCTCCTTCGTAACAGCGGATTATCTTGCACCAAGTTGTATTATCCCGACAGCCCGCTAACACATTTCATCGTGCAAATAGTGTCTTCCGGCTTATGTTTTCCGCTTTGGGTATCTCGGATTACACGGAACTGTCGCTGCTTAAGAACTGATGCACAGGTCCGGCATGTCCCTTTTTAAGGATTTGCGTCTGACTTCGGGATTGCGCTTTATACTAATTTTAGTTGTCTATTTGGCGATGCAACTACTACCTTATATGTGCATTGTATGTTTTAATTCCTCTTTTTACATTCGTATCTTTTCTCTTAGCATTTGTTTCTTATTTTTTGAGCACATGTGCATATGCTGTAACTACAAAAATTCTTCCCGGCCTTTAATTTCTCAAGCGTAGGTCGTAGTCATATACTTCGAATTACAAAAATGCTTTAAATGACATAGATTCATGTTTTGATATTTCTAAATTTAAAGAAATCGGTTTTCTAAAAATAACAAAATCTAACTTTTTATGCATTGTTTCTCTGACTGTATACTTATATTTAGGAAACATCTGTACTCTTTATAAAAAAGAGGTACTTAACGTTTTATCGCAACTACCTTGGCATACTTTTGCGAATTTCAGGAAGAAAATGAGCAATTACTTATAATGTAAAAAGTGTATAATATATGTATACATATTTTACGATTCAATTATATATTTATACCAAGAAACAGTTAGTAAACCTAGTTACAAACGGGGTTTTATTTTTGTTGCAGTAGAAATTTCGTAGCGATTGCTTTGAGAAAGGATTTGAAGCATTGTGTTTCTGCAGCGATGTTTTGGCAAAATACAGTTTTACTGCAGAAGTTTCACCTCCATTTCGTAGATCCATTGTAAAAGCATAAATTTTAAAATAGAGTTTAAGACAAAAAATAATCATATTTTTTCTATAAAAGCCGTTGGGACTTGGAATAAAACAAAAAGAACGAATACGAAAATGACGATGTTGGAAACTGAATATTTGTCATGTATATGGTTGCTTGAATTATTTTTATGCGCCTTGTTACCAGAGTTGGGAGTATTCTGAAACTTTGGTGATTTCTACAAAAATGGTTGCCATAACACGTAAGTACCCAAACATAAAATACATAAAAGTCGATTTTCATACGACAAATATTGATCGAGGTATTTAATTTCAAAATTTACGAGTTTTGATCTCATTTTCAATTTGTATTGAAGGGTCGATTAATAAACAAATTAGAATAATTCGAAGTTGAGTGTTACTCTTAAATGTCATTCAATTATATTCTCTTATGATTTCCTTGTGACATTAATTTAAAATTTTATTCGAAGAATTTTCATTCAAGTAATTTATAATTTTCAAGGTCTAAAAATACTTTATTTATACTCTTATTAAGTTGCATTACTTTAGAGTCATAATCTGATAATCGTACAAAAATTCATTAGTGTACAAATATTTTTCATTTTTAATTAATGAAAATAATATTATGAGTTGTTACCCTAAATAAAATAAATATTATCCACTAAATAAAATAAATATAGGGAAATACCTAGCTAGGTGTAATTTTACTTCAGCATAAAATTATTGATATACTTTAATGGCCGAGCAGTTAAAGATAATGAATGATATGTCGACTCCGTTTTGAAACTTGATTAGGACTAGTGTGCTTGTGGTTTAAAGATGTGTTTCTCAAATATGATCCTATTTCTCTTACAAAGTTCTCTACGATGGCATCCCTCACTCATACAAATAACCCTTTCATGTTTTGCTATATTCAAGTAAAAAACAAACATCGATATGCTTCTTATTTCAGTTACTTAAATTGTAATTCATTTAACCCTTTATCCATTCATCTTACGCATTTGAAGTATTTTAAAGTAGTTGATTAGAGTAGGTTTAGAGGCTTTACCTCAGAATAAAAGTTATGTAAGTATAATTCACATAAAGAGTCTATACTTATTTATATACGCACCTTTTAGGATTTAAAATCTCAAACAAAACTCCCTTCGAAGTAATCTGATATCAGTTTGTAAATGTTTTACTTTTTAACTAACAGTTTTACACTCTTTTCTTTGAATCTTTTCATGGTAATTTTACTTGCTTCCTCGAGAAATTTGTAAATGACGAACTAAATAAGAGAGTGCTATAGAAGAGGCAAATTGATACTGATCTAATCCTTGTTTGTATAAGAGATATCTATCACTCCACTTTGCAATACATTCTGACCGGTTTATTATCCATAGCCAAGTTCAAAATGACAAGTTATGCTGTACGATTCAATAAATTAAATTTGATTTATTTAAGCTATCAGAAGTGTAGTGATAAGTGCAAAAAGAGGCGTTTTCCCTCCTATCATTTTTTAGGTATTACATTATCGTGCACAATAAAATGTATTGTGCACATAGTTTGCATGTAATTTTTATTTAGTTTATTTTATTTGTGCAAGATCAAATTGCTTCTAATAAAATTGAATTCTTTATTTGTTTTTCTTTGTGCTTATTTCATTTATGCTTGAGGTATTTTGGATTACGTTTGGTTCAAGTTAAGTTTAAACCATTTTAGATTTTTGTCGAAAGCAACAAGCCAGACAAAATCACAATTTAAGTTGGATAAATTGTTTAGCGAGAAGTAGGAAACCATAAAATAACGCAGAATATGCCTTTATAAAACCAAGAAATAACTGTGAAGCTGGAAGAGGCAACTGGTAGAAATGGGAACAACTTTCTCATTTACAAATTACGTACATTTTTGTGAAATGTATATATAAAGAACATTTTAAAATTGAGGAGATTAAATCACATATTCGTTTTGAAATTTCGAAAACCTTCACTGTACATATATAAAAATTATAGACTCTCTTCAAATATATAAGACCTGAAAGCCAAAATATTTAACAAAAACACATATTTTGTGCCTATAAGTGTAAGAGGAATAAGTCTAATCGAAAAAAAAAATCTTGAAAAATTGTCATATTATGTCCGAGTATTCTGAAAGAAACAAAATAGAAAAAAAAAACATAGATTTGTTTTATATTTTAATTCTTTTCAGTCGACATCTGCGCACACTTTTCAAAGTTTAGGAAAACGATATTCGATGAAAATATTATTTCCATTACCTGCGATACTAGTACATAATGTTACAGAAAATATTCAATAAGAGTGAACTTTCTCTAATGCAACTTCAATAGAAGCTGAATTTCGGGCTATTAGAAAAAATATCTATTAACTACAAAAGAAGCAGAGAAAGAAACTTTAGGAAAACATTTACCTTATATACTTAATTTTTTGAAACACGGTAAAAAACATAAGATATTACTCAACATATTAATGCATAGAAATCAGATAAGCAAAGGAAAGAAATCGAAAACGCTTCTTTAGTAATTACAATAAATTTTTACAATATTCTATTAGGCAAGCACATAAGCTTGCCTAATTTTTCCTTTTGGGTAAAAAACTTACCAAATACATTAAAAATAATACATTATGTTATGTTTATAATAATTTAAAAAACACTAGCTTTTACCTAGGTATTTTTCTTGCAACTCCCTCTGCAGCAGACCGCCGATAGCATCTTCAAGAATTTTTAATCGAGTTTCTAAATTTAACAATTTTGCTCTTCGTTTTTCGGACATCCTAATCACTTTATGATTTACAAAATTTAAAGCAAAACATCACATGCCAATATGACTACCAACTTCGAAATATCGCTTGTCAACTTCGCCTTATTTCAATGATGTCAAAAACAGAAATGAATTGCTTTGGATGCGCTTGAACATTGATTTTTTACACGCCAACCGCTGCGCAGACAGGAATTCAAAAAGCTACCGTAAACAGTTTAGGAATGCTCTGAGTTGTTTAAATTAACAGCAGCCAAATTTTTTCTACATGAAGACTAATGTAAGATACAATACTGGCTTTATAAGCCAGAATTTAGTTTGTTTATGTATTTTATATTTATTGAGATGTAATATACTTGATTTTAGCGAAACATTTTCATTGCATGCCGTAATAATAAATGCTGATAAATTTAAATCGCACTTATATTTATTTCAAGTTTTTTTTTTTGTTTTCCAATGAAACCAATTTTGCACTAAGAGGAAATGAAGCATTTCACATATGTGGAATTCAAAATGCCATTTTGAAACATACTTTTAAAAAAAATATATTCATATTCTTGAATTTAATGACAAGATGGTGAGAACATTAAATTTTAATGTAATATAGATTCATTAAAAGTGAGCTATATGCTAATGAGAATACATATGGCAGAGATGGTGGTGATTGAGGAAAAGCAATAAATTCTGATAAGACAGAAGTCAGTTTTCACTTCTGTCTTATCAGAAACACGACACTTGCATTACGTATTTGTGAACTGTGTTCTATAATAACTATTCTTATAATCATTAATAATAATAATGAAAATTTATTTAAATTTTATTTTAATGAGGTAAAGTTAACCTAATATTATACATTTTTGTGTGTTTTTTGCTTCCACATTGGGTTTAATTTAAGGACGACAACTGACCATCGCAGTAAACGTAACGTGTCAGGATAAGTAGTAGTTGGTAGAGGTACTAAATTATATGGAATTCTTCCCCTTTTTTGGATTATGTATAACTCGTGTGGTATAACTATTGCATGACCGGAAATGGTCTTTAAAGTAATTATTCATTTAAATAAAGGAAAGTGTTTTTTATTGCAAATAGAGGATTTAAGTTATCACAATATCTTGGTGCTATCTGAAAAAATGTCTCAATACTTGGCACATTTTTTGCAAAATACGTAGTGATGATAATCTTGTTAACAAATCTAACAATCTATTTCAAACCTGAAGCATTTTTAGCTATGAAGATTTTACTATCTTTTAAATATTGGCCATTTTTATGTAGCTAGAGCTATATTTTTATTCCTTTCCGGTAAGGGCCAAACCCAAAGAACGTCTATGCTAAGAAGGAAAGCTTCGACTAAGAAGGAGTGGCTCTAGCAGATCGCAGAGGGAAAATGTATACTCCAAGTTTCCTTTACTAAAGCTATTCATACAGCCTTGATACATTTTTTTGAGCATGCGCGAAATATCTGCTGATCCGATTTCGAAGCAGATCCAAGCTTAATATCTTTTTGTCGAGTCAGTATCGAAGGTCACGTTTGTCAAGAGTTCAAAGTTCTGTGATGCCATTTTTTTCCGTCTTATTGACGTAAATCAAATCAGTGATCCGCACAAGTAGATTAATTAATGAATTATTTACTTTTAGTAACAAAGTCTTCGAAAATCCGGGTTTAAATTATCGCGAAGATTTTTGTCAAAGAACGAATCTTATAATTTTTTTAGTTTTGTACCGTATCGGTGAATGTTCTGTACACTTGACGATCTGGCGACGAGAATTTATCCCTCCGCTATTAATAGTAGTGATAGTAGTAAAACTGGTTTACATTATGTCTACGGTAAGTTTCCTTATTTACATATACGTTTTTGGCCAAAGCCAAGCATTTTAAAAATTTTATGTAACCGTCAATCAGTAAATAATCACCTGTATACCCTGGGATAGATTTCAGAGGAAAAATATCAATAGGCGACCACTGAGTTGCAGCATTATGTTTCCCTTTCTTGTATGTGTCTGGGTCGCTCCATTGGGTTGCAGCACTTCGTAATCTTTCTCTTTCTTCATCTTCTTCCACACTTCCTTCACTTGGGACTTGGATGGCAACATCTTGCTGCTGTGTTTCAGCATTCGATGTTTGCATAGCACGTCGCTGAGCATTTGTGTCCGTCCACTGTACTTTTCTCTGATTTTCAGGAAGTTTTGATAATTTCTGGTGCACGTTATTTCTTTCAAGGCAAGCGCTTTCAACAGCATGAATTGTAGGAGACCGCAGAGCTTCAG
>KK117466.1:466957-483880 GCA_000611955.2 Stegodyphus mimosarum
TTCCAAGTGAGACCCTTTTCTGTTGCCTGGATGTTGAGATTTCTAAAAAACACATGCATACATCAGTTTTTTTTACAAAACATGAAGTCATCTTACATCTCTTCTACATTTAATTAAAAGGTGCATGATTAGAAATTCTTACTAACTACAAAGTCGATCTCTTGCCCCAAATAGGTCAACTTTTAGAATCAATAAGAACTCTGTTAAATGTTTTTGCTAAGATGTAACTTTCTATGTTTAACTTAAATCCGTCGTATTCCAGAGAAACTGCTTTCTCACCCCAATTTCCTGGTTAATCTGAAGGAAGTGAATTGAATACGTTTATTATTTTTCTTATATGTTTAATATTTTGTTAACGTGTTTTTCGTATAATGCACTAAAGCAGCTATATATATGAAAAGCCCAATTTCTTCGATTTAAAAGGTGCTAATAAAAAAACTACACTAAACATCATACGACAATTAAACTTATCCCCAGTGAAGAAGTAAGAAATCATTATGCTACTAATACGGATTCATTATCTTTTGGTTTTTCGAAATTTGCCAAATATTAGAAAACTGCTTATAGTTACGTTAAACATGGTATTATTTCAACTATCTGCTACTGACATCAAAGCGTTTTGAAAAAATAAGTATTGACGAAATTTTTCCAAGTATTTTTGCTTTATATGGCTTAAAATGAAGAAAACATTTTACCACAGTCACCCACGTTTACTGTCTTTCAAAAGCTAATAATCTTCTCTTAAAAATTTCTCCTCTGCATCCAATTTAAACTATACGTTTTTAATGTTTTTTTAAGTGCTTTTGTTGCTGCATTTAGTTTATCTTCAATGTAAGTAAATTAATTAATGGAAATTATCACTTATTTATAATGCTCTAACTCCCTGAAAATTAAAGTTTTTGAATTAATATAATTTTATTTTATTCCATACATTCTTAGAAAGTTAAACCTCAGATGGAATTTATGGACATCACTATTTTACAGACTTTATATGAAATGAAATCATTACTAAACTGAGGTTGTACATTTATGTAAGTTTTGATTCGATGTCACAAGTAAAACATGAAATAAAATTATATGAATAACATGAAATAAAATTATATAAAACGTTTAAAGGTTTTCCAGTTATTGGCACATAATTTTAAAAGGTCTGATTTACAGTATGTTAAAACTGGTAGAATTAAAACAGAATTACAGGCAGAATTAAAGCACATTATCATTTCGTAAAAAGAAATTTGTTTGAATAGGGTTAAGACTAGTACTTCATACTTCCTAAGAAAAAATAGGTATATATCGTGGGATCTATAAAAAAATAAAAATTGTGTGTAGTAATAATACCTTGTGTTGTCGTTGCTGACATTAATCACAATAAAGTTCTGTAAAGTCTACTCTCTTCGATACAATGAATAAAGTTTATGAACACTAACTTAATATAACTTAAAACTAGTATTCTAAGTCGTACCATCTATAGCTCAAGCTGTACTATGCTTAAAAATTGGACAGTTATTATAAAATTTTCTTTTTCTTAATTAGTTTCGTTATAGAATTAATTACTATAATGATCACTAGGATATTTTTGGGTTTTCCTGTCAACTCTACTCATAAGTCGTATACCCATCCTTTGCATTTTAGGCAATGAATCATGGTCTCTTCGTGGTCTTCTTCGCAAATATTATAGGAAAACTAGCACAATGTCAAACAATATAGTGCGGGTAACTCGTTTTGCTGGAAGAGACGTATTTGGTGTGATATTACATCTAATATTTAAAAAGTGCGACTAATATTTAAAAAGGTGCAACCTTACCCTATTTAACAATTTTTAGAACCTTCTTCAAGTTCCATTTTCCGTCCCGTATATATCCGTCTGATCACCCTCAAAATAGACGGAATTTTATTCAATCGATTGCTATTTCAATTCGATATATTATTCAATTTGATCGATTCAATCGATCGATATATTTATTCAATCGATTTCACGCCAATCGTATAAGGTATTTCTCCCGCCTTCCTCGCATGCCTTCGTGATCTAGTGGTTAGCGAAGCTCGGCGCGTATTCGAAAGGTCCGTGGTTCGAGTCCCGGCGAGGGAATTGCACATTTTCATCTTTCCTCCTTCTAAATAACCTAATGACTCTACAAGTGATGCCCGAACTAAAAAAGGTGATGGATGATGATTCTTCACCATCGGAATTTGGCGATTGGGTCTCCTAATCCCCAGTCGCCTTTTAAAAGGGACAGTATATGACGTAGTTTTTCGCGTGCTTTCGTGGTCTAGCGGTTAGCACCCTCGGCGCGTATTCGAGAGGTTCATGGTTCGAGTCCCAGCGAGAGCGTCGCTCATTTTTCATCTCTCCTGCTTATAAATAACGTAATGACTCTACAATCTAAGGTTGACATTTTGCCTGATTTTAAATCCACATGTTTGTTTCAGATTGAACAATTTTACATTCCATCCAAACTACACTTATTTGATCGAAAAATGCCAGAACCAGAATGGTTTCCTAGTCAAGCACTGAGTTGCGATTTAAGAGGCTGGTTCAAATGCGTTCAAAGAATTACTTCCGTAAATTACTGTAAGCCCAACTATTCAATCAATAGAAACGCAGCGCTGTAATCAACAACCAAAATGCAATATGTTGATTAAAATGACGATGATGATGATGTTTAATTTTTATAATGTGAAATGCTGTTAAGAAATATATAAAGTTCTTAAGAAACTCATAAGAATATTCTTTTTGCTCGAAATAAAAGTTTAAAATGTTTTTAACTTACTTTTTTCGTAACTGATGAAATTAAGTTAAAAAAATGCTATGACTCTAGGCACAAAAGTAATTTTCAAATATTATAAATTTTTTTGTTAACATTTTCAACATAAAATATGTTGAAGTCATTTTTTAAGCAGTAAAATCTGATTTCAAAGGATTAATAAACTTAATAATAATAATATTTAAAACTTCTATTATTATTAATAATATTTTAAAATACGTTTTATTTAGTAGGCAAATATATAGTAATATAAGCCATATTTAATGAACAATAAAATTCATCTGTGCCCTAGTCGAGATTTGAACTACGAATCTTCCAATTTCCAGCTGCGCTTAAGCTATAAAATCAGTTTCAGAGTAATGCGATAAATTCTTACCCGTCCAGGCAGTTTTCAAGTAAGTTGGATTATTTTTATTTAATAATATTTTAACTGGCCACACCTTGCACATTCTAATTGGTATTAGAAACGTATTTCAGGCATTGAATAAATTATATAAGAGAAAAAGTTATAAGGTATTTTTATAAAGTACTGTTAAGTATTTTTATAATTAGTTACTTACAAAACATGACCTTATACCTGAGACCTCAGGTGAAATGTCATCTGAGTTTAGAGCTCAAACGATAGTACCAATAATTCTAAAGTTATAGTCAGTTTTGTATAGGTTAAAAATCATTAAATAACATAACCAGTAAGCTCAAAAACCTGACATAAACTAACAGTTCTATGCCATTTTTAACAATCATGAAGTCAAAAATGACTCGCCAGGCACGCGTTGAGAGAACTGTTGTAGATACCACAATTTTAATCAGAATTCGAAAGATCGTCCACAATCCACGAAAAATTAAATTGAAATTTTAGATCTAAAATCACTGATTAATACCTTCTCGAGAATTTTTATTCTACTGCAATGGCTCACTGCAAGTAGTTATTGCGTCTCATATTAGCTTATGTTGAGAATATTTTTCTGTTGAAGTGTTTACCGTGTATTCCGGCGTATAACGCCATTTTCAATACAAAAACGTAAGATCAAAATTTACGAGTGCGCGTTATACGCGGGGTATATAAATGAAAGATTTAAAAATAAGGAATGAGCATTAAAAAAGAGATTTCTCTCTATATATATACCTAAATGCTGTTTATTTAAAAGAAATGACATATCTCATGAACTTAAAAATTTTCATTATCGGATAACATGAAATGTTCATCATATTCGTCTTCTGTTATATTTTCAGGTACATCATCGAATTCTGTTTCATTTTCACAATCACTGTTACACTTATCCGTCAATAAGTAATCGTCTTCCGTACCATTTAGATTGTTAGATATACTGTCCTTTTTAAATAACTTTTGAATTATGTCTGGTTTAATTTCATCTTATGCTTTTATTGTCCACTGTCATGTGTTTGTGCGTAATGTGCACAAACATGAGCCTAGCTACAACTTCGCGCGACATGACCAAAGACCTGGCAGCGATAGCATCTAAGCATTTGTAGAAACTTGCAAAAATAACAGGACGTAAAGCCTATGAAAATTTTATCACGCGATCACAGATCTGACAGATAGTTTCTATTTATGTTCATTATGCAAGTTGTTTCCTGATTCTGATAGTTTTATTCGAAGCAAGATGAAACCTACAACTGATTGTGGAGCCACTGGCATGAAGCTGTAATTAGGTCTTCATCATTTGAAGTTTAGACTGTCTCACCATAACTTCGAAACTGACTTCATTCGAGAAAAGAAGAGTAGACTCTATTTTTTAGGTTGCTGTCTTGATCAACTAAGTAAAGGTTCATTGAATTTTATTATCTTGACAGTCTTTGCTGAAACTCCAATCTTCTGTTGATTAATCTCTGAAGCCAACTAAAATTGAAGAATTGCTATTGATGCGCAGAGATTGTCTGATTCAAGTGTTAGATTAAGTCATCCTTTAATTTTAACATGGGCTTAAAATTTCGCAAAAGGCTGCTAAGCTTTTTAGTATCCTTTTATCCTTTTGACTAAATTTTAAGGAAGCCTGCGAATAATAATTTTATCGATAAAGTAATGTAAATGTTTATTAATATTTGCCATACCCTCCGTATTTGTTTGATTAATGCCACTTTAAGCCATAATTTCAATAATAAAATCACAAAAATACAGTAGTACCTCCCAATAAGGGAGACCCACTGGACCAGATATTTTGTCCCTTTAATAGAGGTGTTTCTCCTTCAGAGAGTGCATACTAAAAAAATGTAATTTAATTAGAAATTCAAGTTATATCAAGCTTTAAATAAATGGTATATAAATAGTATCACAGTCACAGGTATTTATTTGAATTTTTAATAAATGAAAAATGAAAATTCTTCATTAAAAAGTTTAATTATTGCAAAAATGTATGAAATAAATAATAGAGTTTTGTACTTATGTAAATTTATTGTAAATAATCCGTTACACAGATTTGGTTGAAAGTTTTGTAATTGCAAGCACACTTTTCCATATGAATATTGTTGTTGTGATTTATCTCACTTGTTTGACAATAACATCAGAACAAGCACACGAAATTCATCGTGGCAGGAGTGCAAGATTGCGCCTGTAGTTGGTAAGAGCCTTGAGCACCATGCAGGTGACAGTATGCCTTCCACTCATAGTTTTGATCGAGAGCACCCCGAGAAAGGCCGGATCCGAGGGGCTCCGAACCGTCTTCCTTTACCACAACTCCTCGAGAGGACTTTCGGCTCGCCGAAAATTTAGTATGCCTCCATGCTGCTCACAAACCACACATTTACAAACATCTAGGCCTTCTCCGGGATTTGAAACCGGGCTCTTCGTTTCGGCAGTCAGCGTCACTAACCATTTTCCCGGTTTGGCGGCATGTGGATATTAAAGTCATTGATGATATTTTAAGTCCTTCACTGTCACCACTAACGATGATGAATTAGTTTAATTGGGAGGTGTACTTTAAGGCATCTGTATAGTTTTTTATATCACACTTTTCGTCTTACATTTGGTGGGCGGGCTGGTGAATTGGGAAGGAAGAGCAGAATCGTTCTATTTATTTAGGCATTGTTTTATCATTAGCAATAAACTATTGTAACATTATGCTTTGTCTCATCAATGATTTCTTATTGTGATGCCAGTGGACCGAAAAAGCTTTTGGATTAATGTGTTTGAAGCATCCTTTTTTTCTGGCTTTTCGAATTGCAAGTGATTGCTCAAACTCTCCTGAGACATTCCTCGGAGCTTTTTCCAAGTTACGTTTATTGAGGCTAACATTATCTTGAAATACAAGATTTTATGTTGTCATTGGTATCTTCAGTATACTAGTGTTCATTGATTTTTAATACTCTTGTATTTCAGCACTACCACTAATTCTGAGAAATTTAAACAATACATTTCATCAGTGGTATTTTCACCGAGGGTACTCGAAATTGGAATTTCAATGCCTGCTTTCTTAAAATAGTGCTGAACACAACTCTGTGATTAAAATTTAAGAGCTACTGTTATCCACCGAATAGCATTCAATACAACGATATGTTTTGCAAGCTGATAGGTGTTTCCGCAAGCAGCTTGACAAAAAACGTGCCGTAAAAATAGTTTTCTGTAATGAAACTTGAAGCTTCTAATTATACGAGTACCTTGATTCAAAGGCTGTGATACTGACGTTGCGTTTGGTAGGAACACTAATTTCACTGATTTCAGTTTTACATTTGGTGAGTGGGCTGGCCAGTTGTGAAGGAATAGCAGAATCTTTCTCTTTTTTTACATAGACATTGTTTTATCAAGAGCAGTAAACCATTCTAACATTATGCTTTGCGTCATCAATAATTTTTATTGTAATGCTAGCGGACCGATAAGGATTTTGGATTGATGTGTTTGAAGCATCTATTTTTTGGTTGTTTGTTTGAAGGCCTAGATGTTTTTTGGCTTTTTGAATTACAAGTGATTGCTCAAACTTTCCTTCTATGTTACAACAAAGAAACACAGCGATAGATTCCATGGAGTTTTTACCAGCAGAACATTTTGTAGAGTCATTAGGATTTTCTTTAAGCAGGTAACATGAATAATGAGCAATGCCCTCGCCGGAACTCGAACCTCTTACCTCTCGAATACGCGCAGAGTGTGCTGACCATTACAACACAAAGGCATGCTAAGAAGACGGCAGAAATACCTTATAACGTTTCTCCTTTAAAGCATAGAATTTTATTCGGCAAATTTCTATAAAACAATTCAGTTTCGTTTGCACTGTAGATGTTTTTAGCCTTATATCCTTCACAAATTTCATTTAGCACTTTTATCCTGTCTGTTAAATAATGAGCCTCTACTGATTTTTCTTCGCCCCCAATAGTCGTAAAAGTAATGTTATGTCTTTGCTTAAATTTGTCTAACCAAGCATTTGGAGCTTTGAAGTTCTGAAAATTCTTTTACCCATTCTTGCAGTAATACACCGTAGGAATATTATTTGTTCTTACAGAATAAAAGCAGTTGAACACTAATGTATCAATTTCACATGCTTCTGTTTTTCTAAGTTGTATAGTCTTGGAATGATCCTTTGAATTAGTAACTCATTGTAATTTGAATTAGTAACATGAGTTACTTCGTTTTTACTGATTCTAAATTTCTGCCCTAAATCTCGGAAACTAAGCTTTTCGGTTTCTGCTACATGAAATAAATCAACTTTTTGTTTTAATGTTAATCTTTTTCTCTTTGAAGCCATGATAAATAACATATGTAAAAATAACACATAAGGTAGAAAACTGCATTTCGTTGGTTCCCCAATAATTAAGAATGGCAGAAATTTTCACGCTATCACATTCTGAAATTCTTGTTTCTTTAAAGATGGCTTGGTCATCTCTCTACATTTTCTTGCCCATTGGTCATATCTCTTATTACTTTACAACTTCCTGACACTGTTTTCTTTCCCCTAATTAGAATTGAAGGAAGAATAACTGGACTTTGAATTCATTGTAAGGTTTATCCTAATTTTATTAACAGTTATTTTAAGTTATGCCCCTTTTCTATCTATTCTAATTTCAGCTTACAATTTCCTACCAGAATGTAATTTCAGAAACGCAGTTAATGCAAATGAGTTAGAGTACTATTTAAGTCGATGCTTCACTGACTTCTCCAGAGAGAGTCTGATTTTCCTGACTAGCGGGCGTTTGCCTTTTGGCTACTTTCTCTCTTAGCTACTACGTTCGGCCATACTTTAGGCCCTTGCTTGGCTTCGCCGATTTAATTAATATTTAGGGGCCAACTACTTAGAAACCTGATAGCTTCGGCTATACCTTCCAGATAGCTTCAGTTAAACTTAGTTTAGTTTAAATTCATAATTATTTAAGTTCAAGCCCAAGTGGAGGCTTTGCTGTATACTCCGAGTTAGGAGTTGATTGTATTTATTCTGAGAAATAAAGGGTAGTTAACCCTTCTTAAGTTTTACGTGTTTGTTCTTGTACTTAAGCGATTATTCGCTTATTAGTGTTCGTGGGGTTCTAGGATTGAACATTGGAATTAAATAAGTAAAACCACACATCATGAATATGAAATCTTTTTGATTGACAACTTTCTTTTTTTCAATGTATTGTACCCCTTTTCCCAACTAAAAAGCGTTTTTGAAAAGAGAGGGATTATCTTTTCATTTTACTGTTCCTTTGTCACAAAACTATTTTTCGCTGAGCACAAATTTGCTTTTAAAACCTCCAAAGATTACTAACAAAGAGTATTTCTATTTTTTATTTTTATTCCTCTACTTCTATTTTATTTTTGAAACTGATTTTCAGGATCCTTTAATAAAAGGAGGTGTCTATTCAAAGGATCCGTGTCCATTGTTCAGAAGTGTCCCTTACAGGAAGTAGTACTGTATTAGTAATAGTATAAAGTACTGTAAAGGTGGTTTCCCAGCAATAAATGTCATTAGGCCTGAAAATTTTACAAGCGGTAGTTTTACAGGCAAAGATAGCTTAAGACATTATGGAAGAAGTATACTGAAAACTTATTACAGCTACGAGAAAAAAACAAATTTAAAGAATTTTAATTTAAACAATTTTTATAAAATCAAATACTAAGGATGTACAAAAGTGTTTCAAATGGTACCGGAATATGACATATGGAGACTATTAAAAAAATCTCAAAGATCTACTTAATAAGAACGTATACGTAATTTTAAAATTTTATCATACATAGTATTAAGTTATAACTAAAAGAACAATATAATAATAGTGCACAGGAAGCCCGTTTAACTGGTATACTGTCTTAGATATGCAAAAAGAGCCAAAATTATTAAATAATATTATGCATTTTAAAGAACATTTGTGGCAACAGTGAACAAAATTTCAACAACTACTATAATATTTATCCTAATATTCATGCCTTAATGACAAAAATCATCTTTAAAAAGCATCCAATATGGCTGACAGTACAGGTGAAACGCTTAATATAACTAAATATTCGTTATAGGAGTAAGAGCTGGAAAAAAGAACAGAAATTCATAAAACTACTATCAAATGAAAGAGAATAAAGAGGTAGTTAATTATAAAAATAACCCCTTGTCATGAAATTATTTTAAATTCAATTTTATAACATAATGTTTTAGAATATTAACTGAATGCTACAGAAGTGGCACTATAATACATTTTAAACAAAAGGTATAATGTCAATTATCTTGAACACTAATCACTAAAATTACACATATTTCATATCCTTGAAATTGGAGTAAACTGTGGAGCACACTGAAAGTAACAGTTGAACTCTCAAAAATCACTGAAATGCACTATTACGAATAATAAAGCACTGGCTGAAGAACCACCATATGCGATAACGTGACGATCACAAAAAAGTCCATATCTTCAATAAGAATGATCACAGAACCTACACGTGATATCCTCATATGCATGAATACTTCACGCAACTAAATAGCACAAAACGAAACATCAAGAAATGGGTTTTACGCCATATGTAACACCAAACACACGAAGCAAAAATTAGTAGGTTCACACAGACCGAAGGCAGTTAAGCAGTTGTTGACCTAAGTCTGTTGCAGTAGCAAACATATAAGAGTTCTTGATTTATCGAAACCAAACAATATCGAGTGGCTAAAGACCGTGAAACATTGAAATCTCATCCCTCATTCTGCTCCCTGTTCCTGAAAATCTTAGGTGCAAGGAGTGTCTGTAGATTTCTCCATATGTAAAGTTAGCACGAGCCGCTTTTCCTCAAAATCTTCCAACAAGGCATTCCTCATTTTTGGCGAACAGCTCCGTCTGCTTTATCATAGTAAATATATCCAATTTCAGTTTATGGGGGAGAGATAAAGTGATTTGATTCATATGAAAGAGTTAAAGTCGCTAATTTCATAATATTGAGTCATTGGGCAAGAAAGGCGTGAGAATAAATATTTATGCTTGAGAGTTGTATTTATCCTAGGTAAAGGCAAATAAGTTATTTTACAGAGCTTAAATAATCGGGTCAACCAGGGGTGAGAAATGAAGGTACAAAATTTCAACACTCTATTGTAAAAATAAAACTACATCATTTACAAACCTACGCATGATAATAGTATAGCCAGTAGCATTTAATAGACAACGCGTGTATGATTACTTTTCTGATTCATAATCAGCAAATTTGAAAGTACTTTTCTGATTCATAATTTATAAATTTTGAAATAAATTGTTACAGGTAAACAACGAAAACTGATTTTTGTTTTTATTGATGTAAGAGTCACTTACTGAAAATAATGTAATAAAGTTCAAAACGTAAGACGTTCACTCATATGATGAACAGACATAGAAGGAAAGAAACGAATCAACAGGGTAAGTGATTTTCCCAAAATTCAACAGAATAAGAAAAGTATCTTATAGTTATAGTTAGTAAGCGGGTGGATTCTATCAGCTCTTTTAATGAGGTTATTAAATCTGACTGATTATTTGATTTTTAGAAAATATTAATAACTGGCATGTTTTTGCCAGTTTCGATTTCACAGCCCTTATATGCAATGTTGTACCATTGATTGAACCCGTACCATTGATTTATAGCAGAAAACATACATGCAAGAAAGAAAACTAGAAGATTTATTTGTATTGATGTTTAAGCACAGCTAAAAACATACGCAAAATAACTCAAACAGTAATTGATGTTGGAAACAATAGATCAAAATTTAAGAAGAAAAATAGTTGATGGGGGAACTGAAGATATATATAAAATTGTCTTTTAATGTTTTTTAGGAACTCATACTTTCATGATCTTTCAAGGAGTTTTATTAAAAGATCTGGCCAAACAACACTGTTTTCTGTTTTCATCTATAAAACGAAGGAATTTTTATTCTTTCATTTGCATGTTTCCCAGCAGGCGAAGATAGACTACTGCGTGTGCCGAAAGCGTACTTTTTTTTGTGACTGGTTCATTTGTTTGGTGACATCTTTTGAGAGATGCGGTGCTTTAGTCTTCAAACAGTCACGCATACCTTTCATCCAGAGTAAATGACTGCTGACATTCACGCTTTAATATTTAAATGAATGGGTGATGTTTAGAGTAGTTTGATCGCTCGCCAGAGGGTTTGGTTATTTATTTTTAATTTCGTTTAAACGGTGGCAGCATTTCAAAGCATTACTAAACGTTAAAAATGACTACTAATAATCTTTCTAGTTTACAAATGGTAATTAATAACTTTCCCTCTTTATTATGCATTTTTATGCACTACAGAAATTTTACTGTCCTGCATTTTAAATTTTATTATTCTTTATTGTATATTTTATGTTTCCTGAATATTCTATTGCATTTTAATAAATTATTTTTGTTAAATTCAATTTCTTTTATTTGCTTCCCGTTTTGCTATTCCTTTCAGTCCGTTTTGGAGAGAACGTTCCTGTTCTTTTAATATTTATAAATATGCGCGTATTTTATGTTTAGCTTCTAAAATACGGGATGTTACTTGGTAAATAACAATAGTATTTGCCCTTGTATTAAATAGCGAAGTTTAATATTAGACGCGTTTGTTTACTTTGTAAGGTTTTAGTTTAAACTAACAAACTTTTATTTTAATTTTCCTTTCTTATGTGTTCTTATTTCAACTTCCCGTTAGAATAAAAGCGCGTTTCAGCTTTATGCTAATGTGAAGTGGAGCCAAGTTTTGTATTTAAGCGATAGGTAGGAACTTCTCGGGCTGAGACAGCTTTTAGTCTCAGATCACTGCTGCTCTGTTCGACGTTCGCCTGACTAGCTAGTATTTAAATTCTAAGCCTTAGCGCTGTTACTCTATTACTTATTGAAGTAAATCTAAGTGCGTTAGTATTAGTTAAATCTTGTTACGCACCATTTAGCATAGAGGCCAACCTCGCGTTTATAGCTCTTTGAGCAACGACTACTTAAATTCCTACTTAACTTTAGTTTAAATTGTTTGATTGTTCAGTTTAGACCCAAGTGCGGTCATTATTTTCTGTATCCCTCCCGAGTTGGGAAGTGACTGTATATAATTGTGGTTTAATAAAAGAGGATTTTAAATCCTTCTTACGTGCAGTTCTTCTACCACTTAACCACAGTTTTCTACTACAGAACATAGCTGCATTCAGCTCCCTGTTCCAGATCAGGACTTTAAGCTGTTACGAAAATGTTTTCTATGAATATGCACCGAACACTCAGTCCTGACAGAGTATTATTTTTAGCTTAACTTTTTTTCTTTGTAATAGACCATTTTAACAATTCCTGTTTTAATGCTCAAGATCAGGACTTAGTTTACTTCACGAATATGTTCGCCAAGAGTATGCATAGAACACTCAGTCCTGACAACTTCATTTATATTTTTGCTTCCAACGTCAGTGAAACTGCTAATATCTATTTGTTAGCTAGATATCCAAAGAATATTCAGTAATATCTCCCTCATTCCTGTGGTAAATGATGCTAAATGTATCTGAATGTTATTTCTGAAAGAAACATCACATGAAAACGAGAAAAGTACCTCATAGCCATTTTAATGGTTGAAAACGTTACACAATTAGGTATAAATTTTATATGAAAAGTGTGTCTTAAATTTCAGAGGAATTGTTTTGTTGAAATTCTGCAAAAACAGTAACTAGAGGTTATTGTAGAGAGCGTAAGCTTTCTTTAGTCTATTTCAACAAAGTTATAAGAAGAAAGACCAAAATTAATATCGCGAGTCTGCACAACTATGACTTGTTGTGTAAGTGTGTCTTCAAAAACGGAGAAAATTTCATACCCAGTATTTTTCGATTTCTTTCTTCTAACAGAGATTTAACGAATATTAGTTTTCAAACTATCACGTACTGAGAATCATTCCTTCGCAATTCCAATGTATAGTTTGCAAATGGTCACAGCCAGAGATACTATTCATTAGCTTTTTTCCTGCCAGTTTAATGACCAGAAGGTATTGACCAAAAGGATTATGATAATATTTATCATAAACCTTTTGATTCCACTTCTTCAGAGCTGAATTATGAGCTGAATTCTGAACTGAGATGACAGAATGCAATTGTTTGTGTCTTACTGATCTTAACAAACTATCCAATGCTTACCATTTTTAAAAGATGATGACAAAATACCATACTCTTTTCAAATATATATTACTTTTAATTGCTGTACCTTAAGCATACAAACGAATTGCCTAACAGTAATGGGGCAATGTAACCGTCGACTAAAATGAAAAGAATATAAAATGTACTTACAAAAAGTTGACTTTCAGCATATCCATAAGTGTGTCCAAATGAATACTTTAGGCCAGGCACGTATCCTGCATAGCTGAAATAAAACAATTATAATCATATCTTATTTCTGGCTAACTTTAAAGTATTTAAAGCAAACAAATAATAATAAAAAAATTCTCATTGAAATTTGTTCATCAGTCGCTAGGTAGTTTTACACATTTTCGTCAGCTAAAATTCTAATTAAAAACGTTCTGTTAAAAAAACTATGAGTCTTAAGCAAGCTTAAATATAATTAGAAAATATTTTGTTTTCAGACTTCTGAAAGAAGCTGATTTTACCCTAGAAATGTTATGGAATGTAAATAAGCATACATCTTACAGTCTGACTGTTTTTCGTGCTATGTGGGAAAACGGAACCTACCGTAATGTTTGAAAATCCAGTCTTCATACTGGAAAAGTATGCCGTGTTTAGAAGACATGGTTAAAAATCTGTATTTTATTTTTCTACGGATTTCTTAACACCGTAGAACTGAAAAGTTTCCCACAATTATGGCTTGTGTTTTTCGTTCTCCTAAAATTTAAAAAAATACAGTTCAATACATTTTCTTATTTCTTATACTAGCAAATTTTAGTTTGCGGTATTTCTAAACTTTTAGATATTAAAATACCAACAATTTTAAATAAAAAAATACGAACATAAAAATACCCTTTCTTTTGAGTGTACTTTCATTTACGCTCTGTGCATGTATAATTTAGGAGGGCGAAACGATTATTTGAAAAACCGTTTTTTCTCGCCTAGGAAGTGAGCGAAAAGATGAATGAGAAAAACAAAGTGTATAGTGCCAGACAACGATTAGCCGTAGCTGTTGTTCCGCGAGGATTCCTCTCATGCATTAACTTAACATTCGAGCTGATTTTGTGATTTGTGCGCTCTTCAGTGTTACCTCGGCAACCAGATTGCAACACTTGGCAATCCTTGACTGTAGGGTGGGGCCACTTTACCTGTTTAATCAGAAGGCATTCGTCAATGGATGGGGCGTGTGAAAGTATGCCTTCTTTGGCTCATTAATGTATTAATAGAAATCTGGTATAGGATTATTTTCAAACTAAAGAACTTCGTCTTACAGTGCGATGAATCAAGCTATTTCTTTCTTAATGCAACAAGTGTATTGATGTGCTTCAAGGTATTCTAACTCGCAGACGCTATTTTTGAAACCTTATATACATCTTCAGTTTCCTAGCTTTACACTTAGTCTTCTTCCCTTGGCTTTTTGGTTTTAGATTTATCTTTGTAGACAAGTAAGATTTATATGTGATTAACGAATTTCTACTAGGAAATAAGTCACAAATGTTCCAAAATATGCAAGAAATGTAAATATGATCGAGTGAGTTTGTGAGCAAACCTACAGTTTCTACAAATATTAATTTAATTAGAATTATTTACGTCCTCATATCTCAAGAGCGGCAAGCACGTTAATCTCTAATCTTCGGGGTGGAAATTTTTATTTACCTCGTCATAATTTTATATTTCTTAAAACAAGGTTGAAGTGTTTAAACAAGTATTTAAGGTTCAAAATAAAATATTTAAGACTGAAAACGAAACTGTTAACTGTTAAAGCAGTACTATACCATTTATCATTCATGTGACATAGCAAGGCTTGCTATTGCACAAGGCAGAATATTTTTTATTTGCTTTCTATAATACCAAACAAAAGCTGATTTTCTTAGTTTCGCGATTCGAAGTGGTATAAAATTTTAATACTATGTTTCAAATTATAATCATATCACTTAAAACACTGAGGGATTTGAAAGCAATAAACGTACTTCTTATCAATTTAAATCTTAATTTAATTTTAAAAAAACATAACTGGCTCTTACCATTTAAAAAATTAATTTATATTACGTTTAGATAATAATTCTGAACATTTATTGCATTATTGTTACTAATAAAAGATTTTCCAAAATTCATATATTAGCTGCATCGATACAGAATTGTTTGATACTTATTATCGTCCAGTATATATTAAAAAGAACTGAACATGTTATGGCGAAATAAAATAAGTTTTCCAAACTTGCTTAATCCATCTGTTCCGCTAGCATTCCGCAAACATTGTGAAAAGCCTCTAAATCAAATAAGAATTTCGCTTTTTGCAGATAACTACATCTTCGTCAAATTTATAGCAATTGCGAATTTTGCCTTTAATAAATATAATTTTAATGTAAATTTGATAAGCATATTTCACATCGATAGGCATAAAAAGACTCTGTGTTTAATAACCAAGAAAGTAACATACTTGAAATGAACAGGATATATCGAATTCTGCATGGTTTATTTCATGCGTAATATAATGCATTGTATGTTAACTAATAAATTTCTTTATGAAAGAAAGCCGCTTTAAGAGAATAGTAGCGCACATTGATTAAAAATAAAAAGTTACTGTTAAATACACTGCTAACTTCTGTCCGTTGTTAGAGTGCAACATCGTCCAGACTTCCTCTCTAAGTTAGATATTTGACAACCTAGACATTAATCACAGGCTGATATGCAACGGGCTTGGGTTATTAAAAACATCCAGTTTACAATTTGAGCTCTATTTACGCAATAAAACATAAATCCTAAAGATTTAATGCTCATTTTAATAGTATCCTCATTTACAAACTTTCGATTTTACGAATTACTTTTGCGGTACTTATGAGTTCGTAAAATAGAATGCCCATTGTACTTTCTGTCTTTCACATTATTAATTGTGTCTTTTGGACCATTTTGTTAGCTTTTTCCCGGATAGATAATCGACGTTTTAGTGTGATTGCACCGAGAATAGCAACCACGCAGAACTCTTTCTCGTCACACCTTTTTTTCATGTTTTAACCTGAGCCAAACTTAATCTATCTTTTCATTACAAAAAGGTCTGTTTTCAAAATATCTCTTTAACTCATTGCAAGTTTCTTTACATATCCCCAAAACAATATAAACATCGAACCTGTATGCATCTATATTTCGTTTCGCTGTTCAAAAGATTTGATAAAAAGCTAAGACTTCAATTTCTTGCTAATGCAACCATATCAATTGATAAGTAGTTTGTTTTTTTTCTCACATATATGTTAATAAAAAACGTATTTCCCGTTACATTATCAGTCTAAATGCGTTCTTGGGGTTTTATATAAAACATCACCTTTATTCATTTTTTTATATTCAGTTCAATTCGATCTGAAGTAAACTTACTCTGTATTTCATTTTACAATTAATATTTTCTTTATAATCTAAGTTGGTTTTTAAAAGAACAGTTACAAGGTTTTCTTCTGTTATACATCATTATGAATCAACGCTTTCTTGTTAATTACTTTTAGACAATATTCCTCTCACTCTCATATCATTTCGTTCATATTTAACATTCATTATGTCATTAATTCTCACTAGTTTATCTGATGGTAGTGTACACCTCGTGGTTAAGGTTCATTAAGGTTCTACTGTTGCGAAGAAATAAATATTTCATTAAGCTATTTATAATAATTCAAATACGAATCTCGGC